>JAOANR010000013.1:21541803-21783113 GCA_030278955.1 Hygrophila difformis | reverse complement strand
TAATGCGTATAAACTACAATTATCAGAAGAATACGGTCATATTAATCCTGTCTTTAATGTTGCAGATCTGACTCTGTTCGAGAGAGATGAGGAAGATCATGGTCGGTTGATGGATCAACCTCCCCAAGGGGGTGGGGATGGCATGGAAGCCGGAACAAGAGCACTGTTGATCCCCGCATTTCCTGACGGACCGGTATCCCAGCAGCGGACTAGAAAGTTTACAACCAGAGTTGCTGAGCTGCTGAACCGGAATTTTGAAGAGGAGCTGTTGAAAGCTAAAGCAGGGAAGATGGGACTAAAGCTACTAATTCAGATAGAGCAAGCTGAGTCGCGAACCACCGCCCCCTGTCGCTAGAGGAGCCTTTGTCGCGGAAGAGGAGCCTTTGTCGCGGAAGCCTTTGTCGCGGAAGCCCTTTGTCGCGGAAGCCTTTGTCGCGGAAGCCTTTGTCGCGGAAGCCCTCTTGTCGCGGAAGCCCCTTTGTCGCAGAAGTCCTTGTCGCGGAAGAGGAGCCCTTGTCGCGAAAGCCCCCCCCCCCCCCCCCGTCGCGGAGGCCGGTATCGCGACCAAGCCCTTGGATCGCGACAAAACCCTTTTAGGGACAAAGTAGCTTTAGGGTTTCTTGTTTTTTCCCTTGTTTGTTTATTCCTAGTTTAGGGTTGTTTAAACACTTGTGTTTTAGGACACCTATATATAGGTCCTCCCCAACTTTGTCTCATTTCACCTTTTGAATGAATATATGTTGAAACACTTGGAGAGTGAATATACTTTGTTTGAAAGGTCACCCATGAGTTCATCCATTCGGTTTGGATTCCTTTTGAGCATGGGATGTGTTCAATCGTATCGTAGCCACTAGGATTGTCGATCGAGGGGCTCGTAGCACATTCGGTGTGTGATTGGTCCAAGGTTGAGCCTTCCGACTTGGTAATCCCATTATCTTTTATTTTTCCATTTTCATGTTCTTCACCTTGTTCATCATCCGATCCATGGCATAGAACCCGTGACCTCAACCCAATCCTCCAAGCTCGAGCCTTGATTTCATAATCACAAGGATGCTTCAAGCCCAAGTGATGAATGTTTCCCAACAAGCATTCAAAGGTGTGTGTGAGAGTGTTTGTAAACTCACAAGGTGATCTCTTTGAAGAGAGAAGATCAAATGTTTATTCAAGCAAAAGGTGCCAATGAGAGTGGGGGATGTCCTATATATATATAGGCCAAACCCACAAGTACAAATTAAACAAGCCCATGAAAGTATTAAACAACCTAGGAAAGGAGAAACACTTATACCATTACAGTAATATGTCTACTGTCTAAAATACTAGAAGCAGTAAATAATATCCGACCATCTTCCGACTTGTCCGTTAATTGCCTGATGGTGGTGGTGGCCGACCTCCGGTCAACTTCCGGCCAATATTCCGGCGATGGCTTTTTACTTGCAAATGGAATTCCCTCCAGCTTCTTCCAACTTGATCATGAGCAATGCTTCCGGATGGCCCCCTTCTCCTTTGTTAATTTTAGATTTGAATTCCTCAGACTTGAGAAGGTTGACAATCCAGTCGATGAATCTTTTAGCCCGACTCCTGGAGCATGGTCCTTCCTGAATAAGTAACGCAGCAGATTTGGCTTCCACGCCACCTCTCTTGGAACAAATGTCCTTTGATTCCATGGCTTCTGAGAACTAGATCCGGATTCCTGTCGGTAGTGAAATTTCTGCACGCGTGGTCTATCTTCTGACTCAAGCTTAATAGCTAACTCAACCAAGTCTGACAGAGTGTCGTAAGGCCTAAGCTTGGCCTCCTTTCTGATCTCAACTCGGAGTCCTCTGAGAAATCTAGACTTCGTGATGCCCTCATCTTCTTCTACTCCGGCTTTCATCAAAAGGATCTCCATTTCCTTAAAGTACTCTTCCACCGTCTTGTTCCCTTGAACAAGAAACTGCATCTTATCATACAAATCCTGGCGGTAGTGAGATGGAACAAATCGGTTATCCATGACTCGCGTCAGTGTAGCCCACGTTTGAATGGGATCATAGCGATTTCGTTGAATCTCATGGACTATCTTCTGCCACCATACCAACGCATAATCTTTAAATGCACAAATGGCCAAATTGACCTTCTTGATATCCGAGTAGTTATGGCAGTTAAAGATGAGCTCCAGGGATTGCTTCCATTCAAGGAACTCATCCGGGTTGGACGTGCCCCTGAATGTAGGAATGTCAAACTTTATCCCCTTCAAGTCATGGTCCGCCTCATCATTTCTGTTACGCCTGCGGCGATTCCTTTCATACACTTCAACCTCAGAATCGGATTCAAATTCCTGGCGATTCTGTCTGACTGGCGGTGGCCTATTCGGGTTTCTAGGAGGGGGAGGAGTGGCTGGCCTATTCGGAATAGGATTTCTGCGAGCAGCTATGTTTCGAGGTCCCTGTCGCCGATGGAATGCTGGATTCATTTCCTCCCTTTGTCTTTCCTCAAGTTCATCCTCAGCTTCCTCTATCTCACGGTCCCTAATACCCCTAATATCACCCCTGTGGCTATGAGGGCTATCCGGCACTGTAGGTGGAGTCACCTGAGGCGATCGCTTGTCGAATTCCTCCTGTAATTTGAGCTCAAGACGTCTCATGGTTTCGGATTGTACAGCATTATCATGCATAACCATGTCGTCCTTAAAACTATCAACCCTATGGTTCAGATCATCCATCCGCTGATCCATATTGTCCAGTCTGACAGTCATTCTTTGCAGCATATCCATCAAATCCCTGTTGGAAGGTTGAGTGTTACCTGCCATCTGAAAGTTCTAGACACAAAAGGTTAAGTAGTATCTGCAAAAGAAAAATGAAAATGGAAATATTGTATATATATGTATAATAATAGACAAAATGTATATATCTGGATCACTCAAAAATCCCTCAGTTTGCTCACAACCCAATGTCTGTCTGTTGGGTTAATTCACGCGCTGAGCCAAATTGACGTGGAAGTCAAATCTGACCCGATCCATTTTTCTGAGCCGATAAAAAGGAGCAGTTTTGATTCCAGCAAAACCAAAGAAGCAGGCCGGAATGTTCGGTACAAATGGCCTTGGCCCAATTGGCATGGGCCCTCAAATTAAATCTAAGAGGAGAAGGAAAGTACAGCCGCCGCTGCCGCCACCGGAAGAGTCGCCGGAGACTGGTCGGAGAAGCCGCTGGGAGCATCACCGGAAGTTGATCGGAGCTCGCCGAAGTTTGGCCGGAATCTGGCCGGAAAAGTTGCCGGCGCCGCCGTCGACCACCAGTCGGAGAATGGTCACTGGCCGGAAGCGGATAGACTGTTATTTTGTTTAATTTAGTTTATTTCAGTTTTCAACAAGGCATGTAATAATTTGAACAACCATTGTGGGCCCTGACGAGGACGTCTAGTCCGACAAACTTGTCCAAACAAGAGCAACTACTTGTGGTGAGTTCAAATGTGAAAGAGAAGGATGCAAACACACTTGGAAGCCATTTCAAAGGAGCTTAAAGGCATGAAGGAGCATTCAAGAGAGGTGATGACGTGGCACGAGATGACGTGGCGCATGATGACATGGCGACGCCCGAGTTCCAAGGTGGCATCAAGAAGCTAGATGGAAGAGATGAGCGAGTTTGGACAAGAGAGGAGGAAGAAAGAGGCTTTAAAGGAGAAAAGACATGTTATGGGACATGTTCACCAATGTTTTCATTACATGCCTAAAAACAACCTAGTTTAGGATTCTACTTATGTTTCCCTACTTAGGATGGTCTCACTAATGCATGTATGATGAGACATCCTAATACTAGGTTGATAGAATCATCCTAGGTTTATGTCTTAGAAGGAGTTATGCTTGTTGGAGGTTTAAGTTGTGGGGAGTTAAGAGAGGTTAGGAGTAAGGGCCTTGTTTGGCCACATTCTCCATTATTTTGGAGCCCTTGGACGTCCACATGGTGCCTTTAAAAGGGGCACCACCATCACTTGTATTCATTAGCTTTGTTTTGAATGAATTTTCCCTTTTCGAAAATTGAAGAAGTGTTCTTCATTTTCTCTCAAGTGTGAGACTTGAATTTGAAAACTTACATACTCCCTTTCATCCCTAAACCCCTCGGCCACCATCTCCTTTCCCAATTTCCCCACTTGGCCGAGCATTCACATGAAGGAAGATATGGAAATCGGGTCCTTGATCTAGAATCTTGGGTTCGTAGCTCTTGGAGGCGAAAGGAAAGGCATCCATGAAGCTTTGGAGCGTGAAGGATTTCTCAAGACAACGTGTGGTTCGCCTCTAGAAGGGTCGGGGTCTCTCGTGTCAAGGATTCTTCCACAATCCACCACTTTCCTCTTATCCAATTTCGGGTTCTTTTTCTTTTTCCTTACTTTTGGTGTTCATTTCGGCCACTTGGCCTTTGTTTTGGTTTTTGGCATTTTGATCTCTTGTTTTTCGATTTTAGACACATAGATCCATGGCATAAATTTGGTATCAGAGCCTTGTCTAGATCGAAAATTCCATGTTTAGTTGTGTAGGATCACCCACGCCATTTACATCTCTTCTTGGTGGCGGTTTTATGGTGAATTTCATGTTGTTTGGTGCTTTTTGATTAATTCCATGTATTCTTGCTTCTTTGGAATTTCCATGTAATGTTGATTGTTGAACTTTCCATGTAATTTGGACTTTGGACACTCGTTGTTGAATTCGGAGCCCTTGTTGAATGCCGTTTATGCTAGTTGTCACTTTTTCCTAATCTTGATTGTATGTTAATGCATGTTTTAGCATCTCGGAGTGATTGTTGAAATTTCTTCCAACTAGTGAGTGAGGGCCGAGAGTTGGGATTAACAATAGGGGTGGTTTTGTTGAATTTTTAGCACTTGTTGAATGTAGTGTTAAATTTGAAAATGGAAGTTTACTTGCACATGGGATCACATGGGGGAGTTAGTGGGAGTTAGGGTCATTAGGACATTTAATGATGTTTCCCCATTTTTAGGACATATAAGGATGTTTCCCCATTTTTACTACAAGTTGGTTTTGGTATTTCTTTGGGGTTCTTTTTGCTAGTCACTTTTCACTTGTTCAAATTTTGGCTTGTTGAAATTTTTCTCGTCGTGATTGTTGAATTTGCTATTGGCCTAGTAAAAGTGCATTTTTGACAAAAGGCAAATCTCAACACTAGTAAAAGCCGAGATTATAAAAAAAAAGTGAAAATCGGCGCAAAAAAAAAAGAGCATGGCCGAGAGCAAAAGATAAAAAAAAAAAAAAAAGAAATTGCGGGAGGCCGTAGCACTTGTTGAATTTTGAGTCTCGTTTTGATTGTTGAATTGTTGGTGTGAGTTGTTTACTTGGTTTCTTTTTGTCATTTGCCAAAGGATTGTTGAAATCTAGGGCAAATTTTGATACTCACATCACTTGCCAAAGGATTGTTGAAATCTAGGGCAATTGTTGAATTTTTGTCTTGCCAAAGGGTTGTTGAAACCTAGGGCAACTTGTTGAATTTTTCGAGTATTGCAAAAGGGTTGTTGAAACCTAGTGCAAAGTGTCTTTTTGGTGTTTCAACAAAGGGTTGATTGAAACCTAGGTTGTACACTACTTCTTTTGCATTTCGGTTTTGTCTCGAAATTTTGAGGGTTGGCCGAGAGTCTTTGGTCAATTCTTAGGGTTTGTGAGTTTGTGAGTTCACTTCAAATTGCTTGGGATTGTGAGTAGGATTGGTCTTTGGTTGTTGAAACTAGTGGGTTGGTTGTTGAATATCTTGTGAGGCATTGTTGGAAGATTTGGATACACTTGCTCTTTTGTATGCTTTTATGTGTATTTTCATATGATCTTCTTGACGGTTGTTGATTGAGTCGAGTTAGAGTATTTGCTTTCTTACTCTAAAGCGTACGTATATCAAGTTCCAACGTTGTCGGGTCCTAAATGCTTTGGGGCTGAATTGGAGTGCTAATCTTGACGAATCCTTGGGAACCCAATTTGCTAGTTGAGGACCACGGTTGAGTGACCGAGTGAACCCGATTGAACCTACATCACTTGAGTGAGATTTCATCTTTTATTTTTCTTGTTTCTAACATCTTATACATATATTTTTGGTAGTGTTTTCTTGTGTTTTTGGGCAGCTATGACTACCTTGGATGATATTGCACGTATGTTTCAAGAAAATAAAGAGGAGTGCAAAAGGCGGGACGAACGCATTGAGAGTCGATTTGCTAGAATCGAGGAAGGATTTGAGGCTACTAGAAGAGATGTTATGAAAGAAGTTGAGGAGAGTGTACGTTTGCATGGCACGGCATTGACCACTCATTTAGAGAGAATGATGGAAAGGAAGCTTGAACGTGTTTATGAAGATCTTGGTGGAAATCGAGGCCATGATGATCCGGAGAGTTCAATACATGTTTCTACATCTAGTGGAAGGCATACACCAAGAGGAAGCTTGCCTAGGCATGGAAGAGCTCATGACCGAGCTAGGGTTAGTGGGGATAATCAAAGTCCTATACCGTATGGTGGAGCAAGTAGGGTGCCACGAGCTAGACATGATGATGAGTTGGACCGAGAGACACCAAGGGTTGATCGAATCCATCGAACACCGCGGGCTAGAAATGATGATCATGCAAATGAGCCTAGAAACCGAAGGCATGTACCAAGGCGAGATGAGCTTCATGAAAGTGAATCCGATGAGGATTTTGAGGTACAAGGCCGTAGGCATAGAGGCCGCTATTATGGTGATGAGTTGAAAAGTATTAAGTTTCATATTCCTAGTTTTAAGGGGTCAAGTGATCCACATGAGTTCTTAGAGTGGAAAAGTAAAATGGAAGTGTTATTTGCTTGTCATGATTACTCCGAATTTAAGAAAGTGCAGGTTGCTATTGTTGAATTTAAAGAGTATGCCATGACTTGGTGGGAAAAGCATAGGCGAGACATTGACCGAAGAGGTGCAAGACCGATTGAGACTTGGAGAGGCTTAGTTCGAGCCATGGAGGAAAGATTCATACCACCATTCTACATGGAGGACCAAGAGCTCAAGTTGCAATCCTTGATGCAAGGCAACAAATCCGTGGAGGAATATGCCAAAGAAATGGAACTCTTGATGATGAGGACACAATTGGAGGAGCGGGATAGTGTGACTCGGGCAAGGTTCTTAAAGGGTTTGAGACGTGACATACATGATGTGGTCAACTTACAAAGATTTGGATCCTTGGATGATATGGTGCACTATGCTATTAAATTGGAGGAGCAATTCTCAAGGAGCAAACAAAGGTATTACTACATGGAGTCTTCATCAACTAAAGAATCATCCCATGCTAAGGAGTTCCAAGAGGAGACCAAGAAGAGCAAGTCTTGGAGGGAACCAACAAAGCAAGAAGAGAAACAACCTTTGAAGAGGACGGATGCCTATAGACAAAAAGGGGAAGTTTCTAAATCTAGTGACAAAGTTAAAAATGTTACTTGCTTTAAGTGTAATCAAAAGGGTCATTATGCTTCTAGTTGTCCTACTAAGAAGACTTTAATTTTGCATGAGGATGGCATTTATGAATTTGTTGATCTTGTAGGTTCTTCAAGTGAAGGTGAAAGTGATGAAGATGAGAGGGCAATTGAGCAAGTAGATGAAGGAAATGAATCTTCATCATCATTGGTAACTTTGAGGATGCTTGGACATATGCCAAAAGGAGATGAAGAAGAGGATCGAGTTAAAGAGCAAAGGAACAATCTTTTTCATTGTAGATGCAAAGTCCAAGGAAGGAATGTCTCGGTGATCATTGATAGTGGAAGTTGCACAAATGTGGTATCTTTGTACACCGTGAAGAAGTTGTCCATACCATTGATCAAACATCCTCTACCATACAAGCTTCAATGGATGAATGAAAGTGGGGAGCTTAAAGTGACACATCAAGCTCAAGTACCCGTGGAGATTGGAGTTTACAAGGATGAGATCTTATGTGATGTCACTCCTATGAGTGCATGTCACTTGTTGCTTGGAAGGCCTTGGCAATCCAACAAGGCTATTCAATATGATGGTCTTTTAAATAGAATTTCTTTCTTACATGATAATACTAAAATTGTTATTTCGTCCCTTTCTTTGAAGGAGGTACAAAAGGATCAAGAAGGCCTAAGGAAGAGGATGAAGGAGGTTGAACATGTTTTGAAGGAATCAAAGAAGAAAGGAAAAGGAGTTAGCAACAATGAAGAGGATGAACTACAAAGATCAAAAGTGTTAACTTCTTATGGTATTGGTAAAAGGGAAGTTAGAGACTCTACTTCTAGTTTTTGTTTCCTTATAAGAAAAGATTCAAGAGATGAATCAAGTGCTTATGATATGTGCCTTAATGTCTTTTCGAAGGTGAGCTATAAGGAATGGAGCGAGATGACATACAAGTACCATGCTTGGGATGAGGATGTAACAAGAAGGATTGTACTTTATGATTGTTTCAAGCATGAATTGGGCTTAAATTGTTTTGAATTTTTGTACATGGACATTATGGACTTTGGTGTACTTATCAAGTGGTACTTGGATAGACCACATGCAAGCTTTGCTAGGTTTAGAGCACTCTTAGTTGTATCCAATGCAATGTTTGCATCTAACCTTGCTTGTAGGAATGAAGATGACACCATGGAATTAGAAGAGATTCATGAGGATGACATCTACGCACTTGAAGAAGATCATGAAGATCTTGAGGAAGAGAGCTCACATGAGGTTTATTCTTTTAGAATTGATGTTGATGAGCTTGAGGTAGAAAATCCTTTACTACCTTCTTTACATTCTAGCATAAAGCATGTGGAATACTTTAGAGGAGAAGATAAGTATGCTAGTATGCATGAACATCACTACATGAAACCTTTACCACATTCTTTTATTTCTAGCATGATTTATGAGCCTTGTTTGAAAAGAGATGATACTTATGCTAGATTGTTTGAGCAACATCATTGCTATTCATATTCTCTAGATTCTAGCACAAGGCATGAGCATTACTTGAGAAAGGATGATTGGTATGCTAGTACATTTGAACAATGCTATATAGATCCTTTTAGGTCTTATGAGCATTATTTGAAGAGTTTTGATATACATGCTAGATTACTTGAGCATCATCTTGTGGATCTTTGTAAGAGTTGTGATGAACTAAGCTTGTTTAGGAGGATTATTAGGATCTACCTTTACTCTTACATGCATTATAATTCTAGAATGTTTACTAGATTCCTTGATATACTTGCTTGGCATGATCTACTTTTATCACTATATTGCAAGTCTAGGCATGTTAAATTGTTTGAGAGTATACTTAGATATCGTGGATATCGTTTACATGTTTGTAGTCTCCTATTTTGTCATACTCTCTTATGGGGCTTATTCTTTGTAGGATCATTTGAGATAAGCTTTGGAGTCCAAAGCTTTTCAAGGGGGAGAGTGTGACGAGGACGTCTAGTCCGACAAACTTGTCCAAACAAGAGCAACTACTTGTGGTGAGTTCAAATGTGAAAGAGAAGGATGCAAACACACTTGGAAGCCATTTCAAAGGAGCTTAAAGGCATGAAGGAGCATTCAAGAGAGGTGATGACGTGGCACGAGATGACGTGGCGCATGATGACATGGCGACGCCCGAGTTCCAAGATGGCATCAAGAAGCTAGATGGAAGAGATGAGCGAGTTTGGACAAGAGAGGAGGAAGAAAGAGGCTTTAAAGGAGAAAAGACATGTTATGGGACATGTTCACCAATGTTTTCATTACATGCCTAAAAACAACCTAGTTTAGGATTCTACTTATGTTTCCCTACTTAGGATGGTCTCACTAATGCATGTATGATGAGACATCCTAATACTAGGTTGATAGAATCATCCTAGGTTTATGTCTTAGAAGGAGTTATGCTTGTTGGAGGTTTAAGTTGTGGGGAGTTAAGAGAGGTTAGGAGTAAGGGCCTTGTTTGGCCACATTCTCCATTATTTTGGAGCCCTTGGACGTCCACATGGTGCCTTTAAAAGGGGCACCACCATCACTTGTATTCATTAGCTTTGTTTTGAATGAATTTTCCCTTTTCGAAAATTGAAGAAGTGTTCTTCATTTTCTCTCAAGTGTGAGACTTGAATTTGAAAACTTACATACTCCCTTTCATCCCTAAACCCCTCGGCCACCATCTCCTTTCCCAATTTCCCCACTTGGCCGAGCATTCACATGAAGGAAGATATGGAAATCGGGTCCTTGATCTAGAATCTTGGGTTCGTAGCTCTTGGAGGCGAAAGGAAAGGCATCCATGAAGCTTTGGAGCGTGAAGGATTTCTCAAGACAACGTGTGGTTCGCCTCTAGAAGGGTCGGGGTCTCTCGTGTCAAGGATTCTTCCACAATCCACCACTTTCCTCTTATCCAATTTCGGGTTCTTGTTCTTTTTCCTTACTTTTGGTGTTCATTTCGGCCACTTGGCCTTTGTTTTGGTTTTTGGCATTTTGATCTCTTGTTTTTCGATTTTAGACACATAGATCCATGGCAGGCCCGCTCTAGACTTGTTGGATTTTCAAGACCTTGTCGCGGAACGCACCTTTGTCGCGGAACGGACCTTTGTCGCGGAACGGACCTTGTCGCGGAACGCACCTTTGTCGCGGAACGCACCTTTGTCGCGGAACGGACCTTGTCGCGGAACGCACCTTGTCGCGGAACCCACCTTGTCGCGGAACGCACCTTTGTCGCGGAACGGACCTTTGTCGCGGAACCCACCTCTGTCGCGGAGTCATGCTTAGCGACAAAGCCGCGCTTAGCGACACAGTTTGCCCAGAATGCCATTTTTAGGGTTTTGCTTACTTTTTATGTATTTTTCCTTATTTCCTATTTTACCCTTATGTAGTGTTAGGGTTTATGTGACCTTAGGGTTTTGGCTACTATATATAGTGCCTCCCCTTCACTTTGTAAGAAGACTTTGATGAATTTATGAAATATTAAGCTTTAAGCTTTCTCTCTTGGTGTGATACCAAACTAGTTGTTGGAGTGATTCCACAACATCCTCTTGAGTGATTCTTGAGGGGGATATTTTGTGTGACTCAAAATATCCAAAACCGTGAGTAGAGTGATTCTTCTCACATGTTCTTGGTGTGAAGCCTTGGACAAAATCATCAATTTGAGATTGAAGCTCTCAAATTGTGTAACCAAATTCTTGGTTTGAGGTCTTGGTGTGACTCCAAGATTAGCTTTCCTTGAGTTTTGGTGAAGCTTCCCTATCCTTTTATTTTTCTTGTTTTAATCTCCATTTGACACCACGTGTCATTTGGCAACCCAAAATATCAATATATCTAAACGAAACCATGCCCAATTTTCTTCATCTTCTTTTTCTCTCACAAGTAATTGCATAACTTTGATCCTTGGGTTTTTGAGAGAGATTCGTGTCATTTTTGGTATCAGAGCTCAAGTTAGCATTACTTGTTCATCCATCAAAACATTAAAAATCAAAAATCTCACAAAAAAATAGTGGACAGCTTGCTGTTCCGAAATTCTGGTATTTTTCTGTTGGGATTTTCGCAAATCTGATCTCATATTTGGACTCATTGGACTGTTTACATAAAGATTGATATAAAGAACTCCTAATTTGGCCAAGAAATGAGCAAGATATGAAGATTTGAAGTTTCTTGGTGTTCTTGAGCCAAAAACCGAAAATTCTTCACTTTTTGCTTCCAAATCCGAAAAATTTGTTGTTTGTGCTGTATAATCTGTCCCAAAATCATAATATGGATGTTATATGCTTGTGTTTGAGTTTGTTGGATTAATCTTGCATAATCATTAAGCAATCCGTGAGTGATTTGGGGTAGAATATTATTAGGGTTTGTTCTTGGTGTTCTTGGGGATCTTCAAATCTTCAAGTGTGATCTTCAAACCTTCAAAGTGTTCATCCATTGTTCATCTCATCTTCATAAATCCTTCATATTGTTCTTGAGAGTGAATTGTTTGATCCAAAACACACCAAAAACGTGTGTGTTGGGAGAAAAACAAGGGAGACAAGATCTTACACAAGTACAAGGGGACCACTTTTCACTTTTTGGGGAAATTGGGGAATTAATTGCAACTGTACCCATAAAGCATAAGTGTTGGGGAACTTGAGTGGGTCACTATCACAAGATACTCCAAAGTCAAAATACCCACATTGCGATAAATTTTATTTGTTAAACCCCACAAATCAGTTCCATCCCAGTGCACCATTTTCAAATCAGTTCCAAATACAGTGGATATATTTATCTGGCACAATTGTTCCTCTGATTAATTTCACGAACACCGAGTTGAAGTTCCGTCTGAGATAAAGACAGTGGAATTCCTCTCTAAAATTGTGACACCCAGTTATTGATACCACTAGTCATTGTTATTCCTCTGGGTTGTGTGATTACTGCTTTCTTGTCTATCCGGGTTTACTGTGAGGATACGGATTAATTAATTGTGATTGCTTGATTAAAACTTCGAACTTGATAATCATTGTATTGCATCACATATTAATTTTAGTGTGCCATTTTTTTATTGAGTCGAGTAATTCCAATCAGTTTCTTGGATTACGCATACATCAATTCGAGCACCAAATCCTCATTCCTAATTTGGTTGGACATTGCTTCTAACTCATTGTGATTTATTCCAAGGTTGATTGCCACACTTGTGAGATTAGTGAGGAATATCTGAGTGATGAGTGCACCCAAATACGTTGTGCGATTATTTGGCACTAATCATCTATAGGTATATCTCTCTAGTTTTTATTTACAGGAAAAATCACAATGGCAGAACTTGCAGAAATATTGCGATCATTGAGGGGCATTGAGGAACAACTGCAGAGAATGAACAACAAATTTGGGAACGATGATGAAAAGTTTGCGGACTTGGATCAAAAATTGGAAAATTCATTTGTTGATGTCGGAAATAGAATTTTGGCCCTAGAGGAAAGCCTTAAGAAGGAAGCCGATCTAGAAGAGGAAAATGGAAAGGCTGAGGATAAAATTGTAATGCTGGTAGCATTTGAGAAAGAGGCCAAGGGCAAAGAAATGGAGCCAACAAAAATCAAGGAGGCTCAACTAGAATGGGACCCTCAACTAGCTTTGGAGTCCAAAGCTTTTCGAGTGGGAGGGTATGACGTGGAAGTCAAATCTGACCCGATCCATTTTTCTGAGCCGATAAAAAGGAGCAGTTTTGATTCCAGCAAAACCAAAGAAGCAGGCCGGAATGTTCGGTACAAACGGCCTTGGCCCAATTGGCATGGGCCCTCAAATTAAATCTAAGAGGAGAAGGAAAGTACAGCCGCCTCTGCCGCCACCGGAAGAGTCGCCGGAGACTGGTCGGAGAAGCCGCTGGGAGCATCACCGGAAGTTGATCGGAGCTCGCCGAAGTTTGGCCGGAATCTGGCCGGAAAAGTTGCCGGCGCCGCCGTCGACCACCAGTCGGAGAATGGTCACTGGCCGGAAGTGGATAGACTGTTATTTTGTTTAATATAGTTTATTTCAGTTTTCAACAAGGCATGTAATAATTTGAACAACCATTGTGGGCCCGCTCCAGACTTGTTGGATTTTCAAGACCTTGTCGCGGAACGCACCTTTGTCGCGGAACGGACCTTGTCGCGGAACGCACCTTTGTCGCGGAACGCACCTTTGTCGCGGAACGGACCTTGTCGCGGAACGCACCTTGTCGCGGAACCCACCTTGTCGCGGAACGCACCTTTGTCGCGGAACGGACCTTTGTCGCGGAACCCACCTCTGTCGCGGAGTCATGCTTAGCGACAAAGCCGCGCTTAGCGACACAGTTTGCCCAGAATGCCATTTTTAGGGTTTTGCTTACTTTTTATGTATTTTTCCTTATTTCCTATTTTACCCTTATGTAGTGTTAGGGTTTATGTGACCTTAGGGTTTTGGCTACTATATATAGTGCCTCCCCTTCACTTTGTAAGAAGACTTTGATGAATTTATGAAATATTAAGCTTTAAGCTTTCTCTCTTGGTGTGATACCAAACTAGTTGTTGGAGTGATTCCACAACATCCTCTTGAGTGATTCTTGAGGGGGATATTTTGTGTGACTCAAAATATCCAAAACCGTGAGTAGAGTGATTCTTCTCACATGTTCTTGGTGTGAAGCCTTGGACAAAATCATCAATTTGAGATTGAAGCTCTCAAATTGTGTAACCAAATTCTTGGTTTGAGGTCTTGGTGTGACTCCAAGATTAGCTTTCCTTGAGTTTTGGTGAAGCTTCCCTATCCTTTTATTTTTCTTGTTTTAATCTCCATTTGACACCACGTGTCATTTGGCAACCCAAAATATCAATATATCTAAACGAAACCATGCCCAATTTTCTTCATCTTCTTTTTCTCTCACAAGTAATTGCATAACTTTGATCCTTGGGTTTTTGAGAGAGATTCGTGTCACAAATGCAGTCCAAAGTGATCACCAAGTAAGTCTCGAGTGTCGGAGAGTGAGGCCTGAATATACGTACGCACAATGCAAGATACAAATGCAATGTTCGACTCTATCAACAACTGCTAGGAAATACGTGAAATGCAATGCAATGAAATTATGTTCACAGTTTTAATCGGCAATTGCGATCCAATAATTCCAAGACCTCACAATATAAAAGTGAACTCACCAAAATTTGAAAAGTGGTAGCTCACAACACTCGACTCCCAAATATTGATCGCACACCCAAGTGTTTACTAAACACACATAAAATCCCTAAATTCCCAAGATGAGGTCCACGATGACAAAAGTCTTCCTATTTTTTTTTTTTTTTACTTGGACGTCACTTTTCTTTTCTTTTTTTTTCGTTTTTTTTTTCTCTTTTTTTTTTCTCCTTTTTTTTTTTAATATACTAAGGAAGTAGGAGGTAAAATATATGACAAGCAAGTAGCTCAAGATGTTTGATGATGAGTCGTGAGTTTGGTTGGAAAATAAACAAGTAATACCCTGGTGGGCTCCACTAGTTACCAATCAATACCCATAAATTTGATCTCATACGTCTTCATCAATAAGAGTAGGAGTGTCAAATTAGGTGTGCGGGTGGGGGCCACTGACATGGATGTCATGACACATGGCATCATGATTCCCTATTTCCCGGAAGGGCCGGTTTCAAAGGCACGAATAAAGAAGTTTATTAATTCTGTCTCTTTATTTTTATTCCAGGAAGCAGATAAACTGGAGTCGAAGAAGGAGCCCAAATTGAACCTGCTGATGCAGGCGGACGAATACCGGAAGGGCCCGGGTCTCATTAATTTGGGACCCACCCCGTCCAGCTAAATCCGGAAGAAGGGAGACCTCCAGATGCACAAACAGATCAAAACAGCATAAGGAGGTCAACGGAGGGCCCCACAGCCGCCACCGCCGTCGCCGCCGTCATCATCGGAGGTTTGCCGGAGCTCCGGTGAAGTCGCCGGAATTTGGTCGGAATTTCGCCGGAAAGTCACTGGCACCGGTCAACGACCGGTCAACGTCGGAACAGTGTCGCCGGACTCAGTGGGCCCCATTCGGATGAAAGTTGGAGGAATTTCTTCATCTGTCGCGGAACAAGCTCCTTTGTCGCGGAGTTACGACTTTGTCGCGGAACCCCCTCTAGCGACAAGGAGAGAGAACAAGATAGAGAGACCTGGTCGCGGAACAACTTTGTCGCGGAACCCCCTTCCGCGACAAAACCCCCTTCCGCGACACAGTCCAGCATCGCGACCAAGTATGCCTAGCGCCACAAGGAGAAGGCTCGAGCCAGAAGCACCCCTGTCGCGGTGCCTTGCTTCGCGACACGGCCCTCTTAGCGACAAAGCTTATCCAGTTTACTATTTTCTTGTATCCGAGTTGTTTAGAACCTTGCTAGGGTTGTTTAACTTAGTGTTATGGGCTTCCTCTATATATATGGGGTCCCCAAGCTTTTGTATTCACTTTGATATTTTGAACAACTCATTTTCATGAATCAAAGTCATTTCTCCTTGAGAGCCAACACTTGGTTCTCAACACTTTGTGAGTAAACCCTAGGTTCACCCACACCATTGAAGATTTGAAACTTGCTTCAATGGCTCTAATGGAAGATGCACTCATGGTAACCATTTGTCTTGGGTAAATCCCTCTTCCCTTGGTTATACTTAGTCCCCTTCTTCCATAAGTTTCACCTATCCTTTTATTTTTCTTCATTTTGTGTTCTCCTTCCTCCAAGGACCAACTTAGCAAGCAAACCGATCCATGGCATCAATTTATTTTGGTATCAGAGCCATTGTTTGCTAGTTGGTAGGATTCACTTCACACACCACCACTCCCCATTTGGAACCACGTTCCATTTGGCAACCCAAAATCATCCATTTTCTAGGGGTTATAATGCCCAAATTTTTCCAAAACCCTCATATTCCACCAAAAACTCCTCCAAAAACCCTAAAAAGAAGCATTCTGTCCACTTTTTCGAATTTCTGGTTTTGACTCCTTGAGATTTTGAGAAATCTGATCCAATATTCTTAATCCTCATCTCAAGAGCTTTCCATTGGCATAAGATTCATCCAAATCCGAGTTCGTATGCCAAAGTTATGTTCATTTGAAGATTCATGAGTGTTCTTCATGTTCTTCATCCAAAATCCAAAAATATCATATGTTTTGCTTTTTGATCCTTTGATTTTGTGTTTATATGTTTGTTTTCATGTGTTTGAACCTCAATGTATGGATATTGCATCATTCCTAAAGCATTTTGAGCATTGAACACAAGTTTGGTTGAACAAGTGCCTAGATTGCTAGCCATTTTCATAATCTGAACTTTTGGTGTTTGTTCCAAGTTGGGGTGAGCGACCTGCTATCGATCCAAGGGTCTGGTTTACACATTTTGGGTGTTAGGAATCGATTGGAAGTGGTTTCAAGGCGTTTGGAGCTCATTTGGTCGATCAAATCACAAAAACAAAAAAACTGCCACTGTGAGTCCGAATCTGCAGCAAACTTTGAATGTTCATAACTTCTTGAGTTCTATGAGTTTCTTGATGAATCTTCAACCATCTTCAAGAAAATTGAGTCCTGAATCCATTGCAATTTGAATCAAGTGTTTTGGACAAGTATTGACAAAGTTATGACCACTTTTGTACCAATTGCCCAAAAGCTGGCGACACCAGACAATGAGGGCGCGTGAGGGCGCGTGAGACCAGTAATAGTACCACTTTTGCATTATTTTGCCCCCTAACTCACCCTTAGTCGCTATCATATTGATCCCCTTTGTCCTTGGTACCGTTGGGAGGGATAAAAACCACCAAATTCACATAGTGCCAAATCTGCCAGCCTCCAAATCAATTGGGATTGAGTGTTTTGATTATTGGGAAATATTTCCAAGTCTTTTGAGTGCAAAAGTGAGCCACCAACTTATATTTGGGATATTGGGACATATATTTTTAGTGATACAATAAAGTGGATATCTGACTGGCACAATTGTTCCTCTGAACAAAGTTCACGAACACTGAGTTGAAGTTCCGCCTATTATAAAGGCATTGGAATTCCTCTCATGAGTTGTGATACCTAGCCGAGAAGCCACTTGAGTATTACGACTTTTTTCCCGAGTGTTATTTTTCTGTGAGCCTACTCATATATTTGGAAGGATTGGGATCAATCATCAACTTGTGCTCAATTATCATTTGCATTGCATATCACATACATATCATAGTGTCCTTTGATTGAGTCGAGCACTTCATACTGCTTCGTGATTTGCGCGTCACAGTTATTTTTCTTCTTTGCATCTAATTGGGTCATTGAGCAGGTGAATTTCGACAGTGGTGTCTGGGCCAAGGGACTGAAATCGAGATGAATATCTGCGAGTTCACTCTACAAATTTCTGTTTATTTTTCTAACATTTTATATCTATAAAATAATTTTATCTGTGAGATGGCAGGACGCACTGAACCAACGATGTCTGATCTGATGGAAATGATGCGATCTCTGCATGAGACCAGTGCCAAGAAGACCGACATCGACACGCTTACTCAGTCTTTAAATATTAATTCTTCTAATATTGAAACTGTCAATAAGCGTGTTGAAGAAGTCAATACTCGTGTTGATGAAATTGTTGATGATATTGCAGGTCGGGTACGATTCCAAAGTGAAGCAATTGAGAGGTTAGTCATGAACCGAGTCGAACGGAGATTGGAGGAAGCCTTCTTCCCTACTCCGTCACCACATAACACGACACCTCAAAATGCTCCATCTCAGAGTACCACACCCCAGAATAACCAATCCACAATACCGGCAGTAGCGCCTACGCTCCCGAGAACTCTACAAGAAGGAACTAGCGGAGTCTCCCGAGCCGATATGACAACTGCAGAGGAAGTCTTAGCCGAACAAGAACTGCAGTTTGGGGAATTTAACCAGAGTTTAGGGCCGCGATCCAGTGAACGACACCGTTTGCACCCACCATTGCAGGCCAATCCCACTGTCCGACCTGAGACCCCTGTAACCGATCATTTAGCTATGCCTCCACCACCACCTGTCGGAGCACCTGTGCCACCAAATGCACCACCAGCAAGACACCGTTTGAACTTCGATCCAACTGCTGATTTTGAAGGAGAACCACGAATGGACGACAATCTGAAAAGCATTAAGTTCACCATACCTGCGTTCAAGGGGACGAGTGATCCTAATGAATTTCTCTATTGGAAACATTCGATGGAGATGATCTATAATTGCCACAACTACTCAGACTTCAAGAAGGTCCAGTTGGCCGTGACCGAATTCAAAGATTATGCACAGCTTTGGTGGAAGAAATACTGTTCTGATCTCCATACCGCGGGAAGAGCTCAAATAGCAGATTGGGAGCATTTATTGGATATCATGGAACATCGTTTTGTACCACATACCTATAAGCCAGATATGTACTTAAAATTAGTGGGTCTCCAACAAGGAAACAAAACTGTAGAAGAGTACTATCGTGAGATGGAAATGCTCATGATGAGGGCTCAAGTGAATGAGGAACCCCAAATCACTTTAGCCAGATTTGCCAAGTACCTGAGACCCGAAATCCATGAAGAAATGGAGATGAGGGGATACATCAACATCACTGATCTGGTTAGGAAAGCTGCTAGGTATGAGGCACAACTGAAGAGGAAATCCCATCGCACCACTCCTGCAGGGCACTACAATTACAACCCCAACAAACCTTGGTTGATCCGACCACCGCCCAATTATCGACAGCCCCAGCAGCAGCCGCAACAGCAACAGGGTCGGGATCGACAGCGAGGAATTGATTTGGGACAAGCTTTCAAGGCCTACAATCAGGAGGAAAGAAACAAAGCTCCAGTTCCAGTTCAGGGAAGAGCAAAGGCCACCCGCCAGAGATGCACGAGACATTATTTGTTTCAAGTGCGGTAAAAAGGGTCATTATGCGACGACATGCAATAATCCGCCAAAGAGAGTGGCAGTACTCAATACTGGAGAGGATCAGAGACCAGTGGTTGAGATTGAACCGGGTGTATTCAGGATCTATGACTCCGAAGATGAGCATGAATTTGAAGATCCTGAACTACAAGAGTACCATCAAGAAGAACCGGTCAATCCTGAAGTCGCACCTGAGGATGAGGAAGACGTGAATCTTTTAGTTGCTATGAGAGCATTAAATGCCGACAGAGGAACTGAAACCGGAGACAACGAACAAAGGGAGAATCTCTTTCATTGTCGTTGCACTATATTAGGCAATAATGCTACTTTAATTGTTGATAACGGCAGTTGCGCTAATGTTGTCAGTTTGTACACTGCTCGCAGGTTACAACTGCCCGTTGAAGAACATCCCAAGCCATATCTCCTCCATTGGATGAACAATAGTGGAAAGACCAAGGTCACCCAACAGGCGTGGGTTCCCATCACCAAAGGAACTTACTCTGAGAAGGTGTTATGCGACGTCGTCCCGATGAACGCATGCCACGTCTTGTTAGGCCGGCCGTGGTTATTCGACAAGGATGCCACTTATAGGGGCAAATCCAATGTTTTGTACTTTAAGCATGGACAAAAGGACTATTTGTTTAAGCCTCTGCCTGTAAAACTTGTAAGATTAGATCAGGAGAAGCTTAGGGCGAACATGGCAAAAGCGGAAGAGCTTGCCAAAGCCATTGCCAAAGGCAAGGCCAAGGTGGGCCAAACCTCCGCAGAGGCAAGTAATGAAAGTCAGTGTCTGATACTGACCAAAACAGAATTCAAGCAAGCAGCGCTAGAACCTGGCTTTGCAGGTCACTGTTTTCTTGCTTTAATTAAGCCCGATGAATCTGCTAGTAGAACTGTCAATATTGCACCTGAATTGTCTGAAAATTTTGCTAGGATGCTTGAACGCAACAAGGATGTATTTCCTGAAGAGGTGCCTGCCGGACTGCCACCACTTCGAGGCGTGGAGCACAGAATCGACTTCATGCCCGGAGCCTCTATTCCTAACCGACCCGCCTACCGTATGAATCCTGAGGAAACGAAGGAGATTCAACGACAGGTTCAAGGTTTGCTTGAGAAGGGCTGGGTTCGGGAAAGTTTATCACCGTGTGCCGTCCCAGTGCTATTAGTGCCAAAGAAAAATGGAGAATGGCGGATGTGCGTCGATTGCAGGGCTGTCAACGCCATCACTATCAAATACCGCCATCCTATTCCTCGTCTGGACGACATGCTCGATGAACTTGGTGGTGAGAGCTTATTTTCCAAGATCGATCTTAAGAGTGGATACCATCAGATCCGGATGCAACCCGGAGACGAGTGGAAAACTGCCTTCAAGACAAAATTCGGCCTTTACGAGTGGCTCGTGATGCCATTCGGCCTCACTAATGCACCTTCCACGTTTATGCGTTTGATGAACGAAACATTACGACAATTCATTGGCAAATTCGTTGTAGTATATTTTGATGATATCCTTGTTTACAGTTGCACTGAAACTGATCACATTGCTCATGTTCAACAGGTTCTGAACAAATTGCGAGAAGTGCGACTGTATGCCAATTTCGAGAAATGCACCTTCTGTGTTCCAGAGGTGACGTTCCTTGGATTTGTGGTAGGCAAGGATGGGCTTAAGGTTGATGAATCAAAGATCAGGGCAATTTCCGAATGGAAGCCGCCGACCAATGTGCACGAAGTCAGAAGTTTTCTAGGTCTAAGCGGATTCTTTAGGAGATTCGTCCCTCAATTCAGTGTGATTGCCGCCCCAATCACATCACTGCTCAAGAAAGAGAATCCTTTTAAGTGGGGGCCGGCACAACAGAAAGCCTTCGATGAACTTAAGGACAAACTGACCCATGCACCGGTGTTGGGATTGCCGAACTTCGAGCTGCCATTCGAAGTGCAAAGTGATGCATCGGGAACAGGAATGGGAGCTGTACTGTTGCAAGAAGGACGACCGATAGCATATTACAGCGAAAAGTTCAGTGGAGCTCAACTGAATTACTCCACTTATGACAAAGAATTATATGCCATCGTGCAAGCTTTAAGGACATGGCAACACTATCTCCGAGGCCGAGAGTTCATCATTCATACTGATCACGAGACACTTAAGCACATCAAGGTTCAAGGTCAGCTGAGCAAGAGACATGCCCGTTGGAGCACGTTTATTGAGACCTTCCCGTATGTGATCAAGTATAAGAAGGGCAAAGATAATGTGGTTGCAGATGCGTTGTCCCGAAGACTAGCGTTGGCATCATTCGCAACAATTAAGCTATTTGGATTTGAGCAAGTCAAGACTCAGTATGCCACTGATGAAGACTTCAAGGAAATTTTCAAGCTGACAGAACAGAAGGGGTACAAGGAGTACTGCCGCCTACATGGATTTCTCTATTACGGTAACAAGTTATGCATTCCAAGAGGATCCATTAGGGAGTTGCTGATTCAGGAAGCTCACGGGGGAGACCTCATGGGACACTTTGGAAAGCATGCAACTATGGGAGTACTTTCAGAAAAATTCTACTGGCCAGGAATGCAGAAACAGGTTTCTGACTACATTGCCAAGTGTCTGGTCTGTCTGAAGGCCAAATCAACTGTGAAGCCTCATGGTTTGTACCAAGCGTTGCCTGTGCTCCAAGGACCCTGGCTGGACATCTCGATGGACTTTGTACTTGGACTACCACGGACTGCTAGAGCTAAAGATTCCATCTTTGTGGTAGTAGACCGATTCTCGAAGATGACACATTTTATTCCATGTGCAAAGACCAATGATGCTCGACACATAGCCAAACTGTTCTTCAAGGAGGTGGTACGTCTTCATGGAGTACCTAAGACAATCGTATCTGATCGAGATACAAAGTTTATGAGCTATTTTTGGAAAGGATTCTGGAGAGAGATGGGCACACAGCTACTGTTCTCAACATCTTACCATCCCCAGACTGATGGTCAAACGGAGGCAATCAACAGGGTACTGGGCAATCTACTCAGAATTATCACATCATCCAATTCGAAAAGCTGGGACGAATGTCTACCACACATAGAGTTTGCATACAACAGACACGTCCATAGTGCCACTCATGTATCTCCTTTTGAAGTTGTGTATGGTTTTAATCCACTGACCCCAGTCGATCTCCTGCCACTACCTTGTAGTGAGCATCTTAATTTCAATGGCAGGGACAGGGCAACAGCGATCAAGAACCTACACAAGGACGTGCGCAAAAGTTTGGCGAAAGCTGCTGAGAGCTATGCCAAATATGCCAATCGGGGCCGGAAGAAGCTGATCCTCAAACCAGGAGATTGGGTTTGGGTTCATCTCCGAAAGGAGAGATTCCCAGCCCAAAGACATGGAAAACTCGCTCCCCGTGGAGATGGACCATTCAAAGTGCTAGAAAAGATCAACGAAAATGCTTACAGGATTGAACTGCCTTCTCACTATAATGTTCATCCTACATTCAATGTTGCAGATCTTTCACTCTACGAGCGGGATGAGGAGTTTGAAGCTGATCGGTTGATGGATCAACCTCCCCAAGGGGGTGGGGATGACATGGATGTCATGACACATGGCATCATGATTCCCTATTTCCCGGAAGGGCCGGTTTCAAAGGCACGAATAAAGAAGTTTATTAATTCTGTCTCTTTATTTTTATTCCAGGAAGCAGATAAACTGGAGCCGAAGAAGAAGCCCAAATTGAAGCTAATGATGCAGGCGGACGAATACCGGAAGGGCCCGGGTCTCATTAATTTGGGACCCACCCCGTCCAGCTAAATCCGGAAGAAGGGAGACCTCCAGATGCACAAACAGATCAAAACAGCATAAGGAGGTCAACGGAGGGCCCCACAGCCGCCGCCGCCGTCGCCGCCGTCATCATCGGAGGTTCGCCGGAGCTCCGGTGAAGTCGCCGGAAGTTGGTCGGAATTTTGCCGGAAAGTCACTGGCACCGGTCAACGACCGGTCAACGTCGGAACAGTGTCGCCGGACTCAGTGGGCCCCATTCGGATGAAAGTTGGAGGAATTTCTTCATCTGTCGCGGAACAAGCTCCTTTGTCGCGGAGTTACCACTTTGTCGCGGAGTTACCACTTTGTCGCGGAACCCCCTCTAGCGACAAGGAGAGAGAACAAGATAGAGAGCCCTGGTCGCGGAACAACTTTGTCGCGGAACCACTTTGTCGCGGAACCCCCTTCCGCAACAAAACCCCCTTCCGCGACAAGTCCCTTCCGCGACACAGTCCAGCATCGCGACCAAGTATGCCTAGCGCCACAAGGAGAAGGCTCGAGCCAGAAGCACCCCTGTCGCGGTGCCTTGCTTCGCGACACGGCCCTCTTAGCGACAAAGCTTATCCAGTTTACTATTTTCTTGTATCCGAGTTGTTTAGAACCTTGCTAGGGTTGTTTAACTTAGTGTTATGGGCTTCCTCTATATATATGGGGTCCCCAAGCTTTTGTATTCACTTTGATATTTTGAACAACTCATTTTCATGAATCAAAGTCATTTCTCCTTGAGAGCCAACACTTGGTTCTCAACATTTTGTGAGTAAACCCTAGGTTCACCCACACCATTGAAGATTTGAAACTTGCTTCAATGGCTCTAATGGAAGATGCACTCATGGTAACCATTTGTCTTGGGTAAATCCCTCTTCCCTTGGTTATACTTAGTCCCCTTCTTCCATAAGTTTCACCTATCCTTTTATTTTTCTTCATTTTGTGTTCTCCTTCCTCCAAGGACCAACTTAGCAAGCAAACCGATCCATGGCAGCCACGAAATTGGCAAAAGTCTTAAAGTTATGGGGTAGCACAACCTTTTTGACTATGAATATTGCAAATTTGAGAAGGGTTGTACGTGCAAAACAAATTGGAGAATTAAAATTTGGTGGGGTCGACGGCATAATCATACAATTTGAATTCTTCCTCTAGCCGCAAGTGTGGACTTTCAATCCTTCACAAATCCTTACAATTTTTGGACAATGGCACGTGATTAGGGTGGCTACACAAATATTTTTATTTATTTATTTTTTTTTTAAATTCAAAATCCTCTTATCTTGGCTGCATTTTGAGACCTGACACCAAATCTACCAACTCCACTCAATCATTCCCTTGTCCATACCTCTTTCTAATCAATCATGTGCCCATGCTTCTATACCCAATCTAGTAGTACAATAATTACCCTATTAAATGATCACAAACACACGGCAATGATGGCTACAAATCAGATTTTGGATCAAGCTCAAGAAATTTTTGAGATCTCTAGAACAAGATGAATATTTACTAAGAACACTCAAAATCACTCAACCACTCCTTTGGAATTTTGGAAGCATATTAGCCTTTTAAACACATAAACAATATTCCAAATACACACATACACATATGAGATGCAAAATGAGTGAAAACTAACAACAAACACAAAAGAAAACAAGATCAAGAAGCAAAATATGGTGATTTTCGGATTTTTCAACAAGAATACACATAAACTTCAAACTAGTGTAACTTTCACATACGATGTCCGTTTTCGACGAATCTTATATGTAAACACATCTACTCGACGAGAGGAACAAGAATATGTAACCAAATTTCAGAGATTCTGAACGAGTCAAAACCAGATTTTCGAAAAAGTGGACAGCAAGCTATTTTTGGTGTTTTTGAACAATAATATCCGACCATCTTCTGACTTGTCCGTTAATTGCCCGACGGTGGTGGTGGCCGACCTCCGGTCAACTTCCGGCCAATAATCCGGCGATGGCTTTTTACTTGAAAATTGGGGAATCTAAGTGGGATTCCCTCCAGCTTCTTCCAACTTGATCATGAGCAATGCTTCCGGATGGCCTCCTTCTCCTTTGTTGATTTCAGACTTGAATTCCTCAGACTTGAGAAGGTTGGCAATCCAGTCCATGAATCTTTTAGCCCGGCTCCTGGTGCATGGTCCTTCTGGAATAAGTAATGCAGCAGATTTGGCTTCCACGCCACAATCCGAATCTGCCATGGATCGGGATTAGACACAATATTCGATGATGAACAAGATGATGAACATAGATGAATAAGGATGAACTTAAAATGAAAATAAAAGGATAGGTTGAGATTTCCTTTACCGAAAGCTTAATCTTGGATCAATGGACACACTAAATGAGCCACGATTCCCTCGATCAACAATCTTCAAGGTGTCGATACGATCAAGCACATCTCAAGCTTGAAAGGAATTGCACCAACAAGGGAGAAATTCAAGATGACCTTCTAAATGCTCTTGGTTATCACCAAAGAGAAAACACTCAAATTGCTTAATTCATTCAAAGGTGTCCTTACAAAGTGTGGATAATGCCCTATATATAGGCAAACCATATTACACGGAATTAAACGACTTGCTATGTAAATTAAACAAGTACCAAAGCTACGGAAATAATAAAGTCTAAGTACATCCATAATGTGTTGGTGGTCTTGCTTGTGGGCCTTGAGCTCGTGTGGGTCTCGACACTTCTACTTCTTCATTAAGTTCCTTGGCCCAACATCTTCAATTAAACGGATTATCAATCTCGGCCCATTTTTATCCGGGTAGCTCAATTTCTGTTCCCACACCTCGGATTCATCGGATAGTATTTTGGTGATGGTGTTGAGGAACCTCTTGGCACGTTGCTTAGAGCAGGGTCCTTCCGGGATGCTAAGTGCTACAGTTCCGGCTCCCATGCCATCCCCACCCCCTTGGGAAGGTTGATCCATCAACCGATCAGCATTTTCCTCATCCCTCTCGAACAGTGACAGATCTGCAACATTAAAGACAGGATTAATATGACCATATTCTTCAGATAATTGCAATTTGTACGCATTATTATTAATCCTTTCTAAAACTTTAAATGGTCCATCTCCTCGCGGAGATAATTTATTGCGTCTGCTCGCTGGGAATCGTTCCTTTTTCCAATTGAGCCACACCCAATCTCCGGGATCAAGCTTCAGTTCCTTCCGACCACGGTTGTTATATTTGGCATAACCTTCAGCAGCTTTGACTAGTCTGTTCTTTACATCAGCATGCATTTCTTTGATTGCTCGCCCCCTGTCCCTGCCATTGATATTCAAATGCTCATTGCGAGGCAATGGCAACAAATCAAGCGGTGTCAGTGGGTTAAACCCGTACACAACCTCAAATGGTGACATATGTGTTGCGCTGTGTACATGTCTATTATATGCAAATTCAATGTAAGGTAAGCATTCATACCAACTTTTACTGTTAGTAGCAGTGATAATTCTAAGTAAATTACCTAAAATTCGATTTACTGCTTCAGTTTGCCCATCAGTTTGGGGGTGATATGCAGTGGAAAATAACAGTCTTGTCCCAATCTCAGCCCACAAGGATTTCCAAAAATAACTTACAAATTTTGCGTCCCTGTCGGAAACAATTGTCCGTGGCACACCGTGGAGTCTCACAACTTCCTTGAAGAATATCTTGGCCACGTGGTGTGCATCGTTCGTTTTGGCACAGGGAATAAAATGCGCCATCTTCGAGAACCTGTCAACAACCACAAAAATAGAATCTTTAGCCCGAGCAGTGCGAGGCAATCCCAAAACAAAGTCCATAGATAAATCAATCCATGGCCCATCTGGTGCAGGTAAGGCTTGATAAAGTCCATGTGGCTTGGTGGTTGACTTGGCCCTCAAACAGGTAATGCACTTGTTGATGAAGTCACTGACTTGTTTCTCCATTCCTGGCCAATAAAAACGTTCAGTTAGGACACTCATAGTTGCAATTCTACCAAAGTGACCCATCATGTCACCAGAATGTGCTTCAGTAATTAGAAGTTCTCTGATGGATCCTTTTGGTATACATAATTTATTTTCAAAATAAAGAAAACCATTCAATTGAGAATATTCTTTAAAGGATATTTTGTCGGTTTTCTTGTAGATCTCCCCAAAGTCAACATCTTGAGCATATAGGTCCTTTATGTGCTCGAATCCGATCAGATGCGTAGTTGCAAAAGCTGCGAGATTCAGTCTTCTTGATAAGGCATCAGCAACCACGTTATCTTTCCCCTTCTTGTAACAGATCACATACGGGAATGATTCAATGAATGAGCTCCATCGGGCATGTCTTGCATTTTTCAGTTGCCCCTGTCCTCGGATATGCTTCAGTGTCTCATGATCTGTGTGGATAATAAACTCTCTCCCTCGCAAGTAGTGTTGCCATGTCCGCAATGCTTGTACCACAGCATACAATTCCTTGTCATACGTGGAGTAGTTCAGTTGAGCTGCTCCAAACTTCTCACTGTGGTAGGCAATCGGCTTCCCATCTTGCAACAATACTGCGCCCATGCCGGTTCCGGATGCGTCGCATTCGATCTCAAATGGAAGGTCAAAATTCGGAAGTGCTAATACCGGCGCACGGGTGAGCTTATCCTTTAACTCTTCAAATGATTTTTGCTCCTTTAGTCCCCATTTGAATTGGAGCCCCTTCTTCAGCAATGAGGTCATCGGTGCGGCAATCACACTGAACTGTGGCACGAATCTTCTGAAAAACCCGCACATACCCAAAAATCTTCTTACTTCATTAACGTTGGTAGGTGATGTCCATTCAGAAATTGCTTTGATCTTGGACTCATCCACTTTCAGTCCATTTCCTCCAACGATGAAGCCTAAGAATGTGACTTCAGGCACGTGGAAGGTGCACTTCTCGAAATTTGCATAAAGCTCGGCCTTCCTCGGCTTGATAATTACCTGCACAACATGCTTTACATGATCAGATTCGTTGTGACTATAAATAAGAATATCATCAAAGTACACAACAACGAATTTTCCAATGAACTCCCTTAAAGTTTCATTCATGAGCCTCATAAATGTGGAGGGAGCATTAGTAAGTCCGAAGGGCATCACGAGCCATTCATACAGTCCGAACTTGGTTTTGAAAGCTGTTTTCCATTCGTCTCCTGGCTGCATGCGGATCTGGTGATAACCGCTTTTCAAATCTATCTTCGTAAAAATACTTGCTCCACCGAGCTCATCGAGCATGTCATCGAGTCGCGGGATCGGATGGCGGTACTTGATTGTAATTGCATTAACAGCTCGGCAGTCAACGCACATCCTCCACGTTCCATTTTTCTTTGGTACCAGCAACACCGGTACTGCACATGGAGATAGACTCTCCCGAACCCAGCCTTTGTCCAACAGTTCCTGAACTTGCTTTTGGACTTCTTTCGTTTCCTCGGGGTTCATGCGGTATGCAGGCCTATTCGGAACTGACGCTCCTGGTACAAAGTCAATCCGATGCTCTACACCTCTCAAAGGTGGTAACCTTGCTGGCAGTTCTTCCGGAAAAACATCCATATTGTCTTGGAGCATCCTGCGAAAAATTTCAGGTACATTGAGTGTAGTAGGAGAGTTCTTAGAAGTTTCTTCAACTGGTTTAACAAAAGCTAGGAAACAGTGACCTGGTAGGGGTGCGTCCTCAATAGCTGCTTCCAGTTCTTGCTTTGTGAAAAGCAAGCATCGATCATGACCTGTCAAGGGTAAAGAAGATGGATTAGAATTATCAGAATCAATTATAATCCCTTTACCTCTCTGTTTTCGCTTGAACTCCTCTTCCTCCTTCCGGATGTTTTCCACTAAGTTTCGATGGTCAATCTTAACAGTTTTCGGCGGTAGTGACTTCATCATAATTCTGCTTTGGCCATTGCGGAAAGAGAGGTCATTCTCTGTGCCTCTATAGATGACTCGTTTGTCGTACATCCAAGGTCGTCCCAATAACACATGACATGCGGTCATGGGCACTACATCGCATAAAATCTCCTCTGAGTAAGGGCCGATGGTAATTGGCACCCTGGCTTGCTTCGCGACCTTTGTAGTCCCGTGCTCATTCATCCAGTGTAGATGATATGGCTTCACATGATCTTGCATTGGTAGTCCTAATCTACGCACAGTATACAAGCTTACAGCGTTCACACAACTACCATTGTCTACAATCAAAGAGGCTACATTGCCCTTTAATTTACAATGATAGTGAAATAAATTCTCTCTCTGTTCCGGTGCATTGCTGTTGGATTCATCAGCTTTGTCAGCGGTCAATGCCCTCATGGCGATGAAATTCGTCACATACTCTTCTTCTTCTTCTTCCAAGACTACTCGGCTCAGATCGCCCTCGTCTGGATACTGTTCATAACCACCATCTTCTTCTTCATGCTCAGCTTCCTCTCGCTCTTCATCAGAATCAATTTCTTTCCAAGTTCCCGGTTCAATCATAACCATTCGCCTTTCTCTTCGCGGACAATCTCGGGAATAATGACCTTTCTGTCCACACTTGAAACAGGTGACATCCTTGATGTCCCGCTTGGGCTTATCCCTTTCATCTTTCCTGTATCGGTATGGATCATTAAAATCTTTGCTCATCTCAAATGCTTTGGGCCTGTTGGGCCTGTCATCCTTAAGTGTATTGGGTTTTCCGTATCGATCATGGGGCTTCGAAGGCTGTTCATTTGACCTTGTTGTCCAATACTTGGTGGTGTTTGAAATGATCGTGGACTTGACCGGTCTATCCCTCAGTTGGCGATCGATCTCAATGGATAGCTGCACCAAATGTTCCAAACCAGTGTATGTCCTTAATTTGATTTCTGCTAGGACCTCTCTTCTCAATCCTCTTTTGAACCTGGCTATCAGTAGCGGTTCATCCTCATTGATCTGGGCTCTCATCATGAGGCGTTCCAAGTCCTTGTAGTATTCGTCCACGGTTCGGTTACCCTGCACACAAAAATTAACCTTCATGTACAAGTCATCAAAATAACTACTAGGAACAAACCTCTTTTCCATTGCATGCATCAGTTCGGCCCATGTAGAAATAGGGGGAAGTCCTAGACGCTGTCCATCGTGTTGAATTTTCTGCCACCAAGTGAGAGCATAGTCCTTGAATTCACAAATGGCAAGTTGGATCTTTGTGAACTCGTTGTATTGTTGGCAATCGTAGATCAACTCAATAGATTGCCTCCAATCGATGAATTCCTCTGGATCATTCGTGCCCTTGAATGTCGGAATTGTGAATTTGATTCCTCGAAGATCAGCTTCTAATCGGTTGTGCTCAACAGGGGCTCGATGTATGTCCTCCTCCTCGAAATCGTTTTCGGGAAGGTCCACTGGAGGGGGATTTATGTTTACCCTCTGCCGAATGGGTTGATGTAATGGTGGTCTTGGAGCTACTGCTGGGGCGGCAGGTGCCGGAGGTGGTGGTGGATTCTGGAACTGAGTATTTGTCGGGACCCGCGGCCGAGGTGGCGGTGGTGGTGCTGTCCGTGGGCCTCGTGGGCCTTGCTGTCTGTTGTATGTTCCAAATTGTACTTCCCTCTCCTCAATGGCTGCATCTGCTTCTTCCATGTCTGATCTGTTCACTCCACTTGTGCTTCCGGGGGTAACATTGGGAGGTGACGGAGTATGACAGAAAGCTTCCTCAAGCCTGCGCTCAACTTGTTGCATGACTCGAGTTTGGAGCGCCTCTCCCCATAAGGAATTCCCTCTCGCTACTTCGGTAGCTAAGATGTCTATGCGCTCAGTGATTTCAGTGACTCGCGCCTCAGTTTCATCTACGGTTCGGCGCATGGAATCAAAATCAGACCTTCGGGCTGTGGTCTCGGATAATGCCTGGATGGCGGCCATGATTTGGTCAAATCTTTGATCAGTACTTCCTGCCATTTCAGTTCAAAAGCAAAGAAAACTAGATATATGTATAAGAGGTTAGTAGAAATCAACAGGAAATTTGTAGAGTGATCTCACAACTGTATCCCTCAATGTCGGTCCGAATTCTCCACTAGTTGGTTCCAATAAGCCAGATAGTGCTCAACCGTATCAACCAACGACAGATGGTGGTAGAAATAAAATTATGGGACGCACAGTGCAAGAATCAGAATGCAGTGTTCGACTCTATCAATGAAAAACACAGATTCTGTGTGTGATTGCAGTGCACAAATTATAGTTTGCAATATTAATCAGCCTGCAAGCAATAAATCCGATTCCTCGCAATTTTAAAGTGTAAAGATAAACCTCACAAAATAAAACGCTCGGAATCTCTCAATATTTGCCTCACACACAAACCCAATAAATAAATCCAACTGCTGATAAGGGTGACCGGGTAAGAATTCACTGTTGAGGAACTCCAATATCTGCAATTGCAGACGGAGCTTCAACTTCTGTGATTTGTGAAATAAATCAGAGGAACAGTGACAAGCACTTATTCCTCGGGGAATTCCACTGTCATGTGTAAACACTGACGGAACTTCAACCCGATAAATTGTTCGTGATTTAATTCAGTGAAATCGCACAGTAAATTAAATACCCAATTTAATTTAATCAATTGAACAATAAAAATAATTGCCCAACTAATTAAATCAAATTTTCACAATCAAATATCAAGAGACCCACTTGTTGGAATTTAATATGGCTTGTTGAAAATTCGCCAATCTTGACCAAACCCACGTTTTGGAAGTGCATCAATTGAGGGAGTCCACCAATTCGCGACAAGTGGCGGGCAAAGGGTGAAAGATGGACGTGTGGGGCCCACAACAATGAGAGCTCCAATTGGGAATCAAATTCCTTTCTCCTTCCCGTTGTTGATGTGGTTGTGCATGTGGGGACCTTTTTCCTTTGTTTTGTCCGTTGTAAACACTAGCAATTGTAGGCACCAATTTGGGAAGGATTTTGGGATTTTAATATGCACACAAGCCAACAGAATGGTACCACGGTCCTTTCGCCAATTTAATGCTTTGTACCTTGTGTCCCCTACAAATTCCCTAAACACCCTTGCATAAACTCACTTGGATCCAAAAGCTAACCCTCAAGAACACAATGAACAATGGATGAAGATTGCTTGAAGGTTTGAAGATCAAGCAAGAACTCTATGAACACACATGAACACTCAAGAACAAAATTAAGAACACTCAAACCCTAAATTTAACCCAACTCTCAAAAATCACTCAACACTCATGGATTTAATGTTGCATAATAACCAATTAAGCTTACAAACCAATAATTAATGCAAAAGTAATCCACACAGTGAGTGTAAACAGAAAATCACAAGACCAAGAAGCAAAACATGAAGAATTTTTGGATTTTTGCACAAGAACACACATAAACTTCAAATTAGCATAACTTTTTCATCCGAACTCGGATTTGAGCAAACGATATATGAAAACTCATCTACTCGACGAGAGGATTCTAAATATATGCCCAGATTTCAGAGATTCAAACCGACCAGTTCAGAAAACGTGAAAACAGATTCTGCACAGATTTGTATTTTTGAGAAATATTAGCCAAGAATTTCAAAAATTCATAGAAAATGATTTCCTTGACCAAAAATTTCGAATTTTATATGAATCTTTATGTAATCGACCCAATGAATCCAAATATCAACTCAGATTCAGGAAATATTTAAAGGATCAAAACGGATCTCGGATGAACAGTAACCAGTGGGCTACTTTTTTTTTTGTGAGTTTTTGATTAAGGATGAAAGATATGGAAGAATAAAGGTCTAATCTAGGCTCTGATACCAAAAATATGCCATGGATCGGGATTAGACACAATATTCGATGATGAACAAGATGATGAACATAGATGAATAAGGATGAACTTAAAATGAAAATAAAAGGATAGGTTGAGATTTCCTTTACCGAAAGCTTAATCTTGGATCAATGGACACACTAAATGAGCCACGATTCCCTCGATCAACAATCTTCAAGGTGTCGATACGATCAAGCACATCTCAAGCTTGAAAGGAATTGCACCAACAAGGGAGAAATTCAAGATGACCTTCTAAATGCTCTTGGTTATCACCAAAGAGAAAACACTCAAATTGCTTAATTCATTCAAAGGTGTCCTTACAAAGTGTGGATAATGCCCTATATATAGGCAAACCATATTACACGGAATTAAACGACTTGCTATGTAAATTAAACAAGTACCAAAGCTACGGAAATAATAAAGTCTAAGTACATCCATAATGTGTTGGTGGTCTTGCTTGTGGGCCTTGAGCTCGTGTGGGTCTCGACACTTCTACTTCTTCATTAAGTTCCTTGGCCCAACATCTTCAATTAAACGGATTATCAATCTCGGCCCATTTTTATCCGGGTAGCTCAATTTCTGTTCCCACACCTCGGATTCATCGGATAGTATTTTGGTGATGGTGTTGAGGAACCTCTTGGCACGTTGCTTAGAGCAGGGTCCTTCCGGGATGCTAAGTGCTACAGTTCCGGCTCCCATGCCAGAATCCAACAATCTACATGTCCGGATTCAACAATCACTTGACCAACATTATGAATACTTGGGAGGAATGTTGAAGAAGTATGAAGGAGGAAAGAAGGAGTTTGGACAAGAGAAAGAGGAAGAAACAAGCTTGAAGGAAGAATTAAGACAAGACATAAGACATGTCTACCTATGTTTCCATTACATGTGCTAGGACAACCTTGTTTAGATGTTTGTTTGTATTTCCTTTTTAGGTATGATCTCATTATGACATATGTATTGAGACATCCTAATACTAGGTTAACTAGGTTAGTCCTAGATTTGTGTCCTAGTGTAGGTTATGTTTGTGTGGAGTTAAGCTTGTTGGAGGTTGAGAGGGAGTTGAGATGAAGTAGTAAGGGCCTTGTTTGGCTCTTGGCCGTCCCAAATATTGGTTTTGGGCGTCCACCATGAGTCTTTAAATAAGACTCATGGATCACTTGTATCACTTAGCTTTGTTTTGATAATTGAAAGTCTTTACTTGAATTTGAGAGTTCTCTCTTCAAATCCAATTTTCTCTTGTGAGGTAGATAGAACCAAACCAAGAGTGTATCATCTTCTTCCCTCCCAACACCCAAAACCTCTCGGCCATCTTCCATTTCCACCATGGCTGATTGTTCTTGGAGAGAAGATAGCTTCAAATCGGTTCCAAGGGCTTAGCAACTTTGGGGACGTGACACGCGGGGCTTGGAGGAAGCTTCACGGGGTCCAATCTTGGGAGATCAAGCAAGGCGGCGGACGGTTCCACCGTAGAAGGGTCGGGGTCGCTCGAGTCTACTTGGATGAACAAGATCACTTCCTTCATCATTTCCAAGTAATTCCATCATTTTCTTGTTCTTTGATTCTCGGCCACTTGGCCATTTTCTTCTCTTGATTTTGTGCTTTTGATTCTTCTTTTCGGTTTAGACACATAGATCCATGGCAATATATCAATTTATTCTTGAGGTCATTTGAGAGTTTGTGGGAACCGAAAACCCTCACCTATCTTCATCTATTCGATTTCTTTGCTTCGATCCATGGCATCAGTTATTTGGTATCAGAGCCTAGCAAAGAATCAATAGATCTATCCTTCCAAAAATCCATAAAAATTCAAAAAACCCCCAAAATTCGTATTCTGCCCACTAAGCCATTTTGCTCTGTTACGAATTTTGCAATTCTGAGTTCATATTTGGTTTCATTGGGTTGTTTACACTCAAAAAAAGATAAAGTTTGAAAAATTTGGCCAAGGGAATCATTTTCTATGAATTTTTGAAGATCTTGGCCATATTTTCTCAAAACTTTTGTTCTTCACCTTGTTCATCTCATTGTTCATCCACTTCACACACCACCACTCCCCATTTGGAACCACGTTCCATTTGGCAACTCCCCAATCATCCATTCCTAGGGGTTATAATGCCCAAATTTTTCCAAATCCTTCATCTTCATCAAAACCATTTCAAGAAAACCCTAAAAATACATATTCTGTCCACTTTTTGAATTTTCTGGTTTTGGCTCTTTGAGATTTTGAGAAATCTGATTCCATATTCTTAATCCTCATCTCAAGAGCTTTCCATTGGTGTATGGCCCATTCAATTCCGAGTTCATATGCCCAAGTTATTCCCATTTGATGATTCATGAGTGTTCTTCATGTTCTTCAACCAAAAACCCAAAAATCTTCATATTTTTCTTTTTGATTCCTTGATTTTGTGTTTATGAACTTGTTTCCACTCATATAAAACTCATTGTGTGGGTATTGCATCATTTCCTAAGCATTTTGAGCATTGGTTGCGAAATTGATGTTAAGGGTTGCTTAGTTTGCTTTCATTTTTCATATCCTGCACTTGTTGGTTGAGTGTCACTTGGGGGAATCAGGTCTGTTATCAATCCAAGGGGTTACTTTACATATTTTGGGTGTTAGGAATCCATTGGGACTGGTTTCAAGAGTTTTGGAGTTCATTTGGTCGCCCAAACATCGAAAACAAAAAGATTGCCAGTGTGAGTCCGAATCTGTCCAAACTTTGAAGGTGTATGAACATATGAAGATCATCGAATTTCTTGACGAATCTTCAACCATTTGAAAGCCCTTTGAGTGCTGAATTCATAGAAATTTGAATCACCCATTTTGGACTTGTTTTGAGGTCACTATCACACTTTTGGCAAAAGGTGTACTTTTCTGGCGACACCAAAAGTATTGGGCGAGTGTGGGCGCGTGTGAGCGACAAAAGGACTGATTCTTTTTGCATTATGTTCCTAATAAGCCAAATTTTGTTAAGGAATTGGTACCATAGGTTTTGGGTATTATTTGAGCACGCTAAAACTGAAGATAACACACTGTCCCAGCAATTGCAAAGCTGCCAGCATCAATTATTTGGGGTTTGAGTGTTGGGTTTTGTCTTGAGTGCAAAAGTGAGCCACCCACAAGTACTTGGGACTATATTTTGAGTGTTTACAATAAAGTGAATATTGGACTGGCACAATTGTGAAACCTAGCCCTTGAAGCCACTTGAGTAATTTTACAATAAAGTGGATATTGGACTGGCACGATTGTGAAACCTAGCCCGAGAAGTCACTTGAGTAATCGGGTAATTTTCTTGAGCGATTTTTACTTGTGAGATTTTCATTTTCCACTTATATATTATGAGCTTAATCGATTAAAGGGAATTGAAACGTGATAAGCAAGTGCCCCTATCGAAATTGCAACCGATTATCATTTTGCATTGCATATCACACACAAGTATTTATTTTCTTTGATTGAGTCGAACTTTGCATTTTGTTTCGTGCATTGTGCGTCACATATTTAATCCGATCTTCCTACTCGACTCTTTGAATGAGCCTCAAGAATTGAATTGTGATCGAACACTTTGAGTTTGAGAACTGAGTGAGGAAAGAAAAAAAAGAGAGGAGATCACCAAAAATATTTTATTTTTATTTTATTTTCTAACTTTATATATATATATATATCTAGTTTTTCCTTTCTGATATGGCAGGACACGTTGAGCCAACAATGACTGATCTAATAGATATGATGATGTCCATGATGAAAGATATTGCCACGAAATATGATATTGAAGCACTTCAGCGTACCATCAATACTACTATTGTTTCTGGTGAGGATTCCTTGCAAAGGCGTATGGATGGTGGTATTGCAGATGAAGTTGCAGACCCGCTACAATTTCAGAATGATGCCAAAGATGTCATAGCGAAAGGAAAAGAACAGATTGATAATGTTGACATATGCGAAGAGCCAGCTAAGGGAGAGAGCGCACCAGTCGAGCCAACCATAGCAGATTTGATGGATTTCATGAGAAAGAACTGGGGAGATGAGATCAACTCCAAATCGGATGTCCTAATCAGAACAGATGACTATATTGGAATTGAAGTTCCATGTGATGATTTAAAGGGAGAATCTTCATGTCAAGAATATAATGAAAATGCTAAAATAGCAGATATTGCATCTGAACAATTGTTTGATAATCTTGACAGGACCGAGCCAGAAAGCTTAACCGAGGAAGAATCATGCAGCACATCATCTCCAACTAGTGAGCTTCCTGTAGAACAAGCTGAGCTTCCTACAGAACAGGTTAAATTGGTCCATGATTCTTTAGAGCTCCCAAGGGTACATTCTTTCCATTTTTCTACCTTGATTATACCCGGTGAATTTTCCATCCATGATCAACATAGATCAGATAATAATTGCATAATTTCTGAATATGTTGATCCATTTTGGGAACATGCTGAAAATTCGAGGCCTAATCAGTATCATTTGCACTTATTAGAAAAATTAATTTTACCTGATAAAATGCATATTGATTATGGAAAATTTCATTACACTGGTAGAATCCCATTGAGTCATATGCGCTATTTAATATTTTATTTGGGACTGAAAGGATTTAGGGTGCATCTGCGAGCTCATCATTTTCCACCATCAAAATGGCGATCCTTCCATGGCTTTAGACGAGCGTCAATTAATCATGAAGATCTGTCTACAGCTAAGCAAATGGAATTTAATCCAGGTGATCATGTTCTAATACTTGAAAAATTTAAATCTGATTTTGGAAGAACAATGATCTCTACATCTCATGGAAATAATTATTTTTGCAGGAAATTCAGTTCTGGATGTCTGGATTACTTGTTTGAACCTACTGCGGTATTTTCCCCATCAGCTTTGGAGTCCAAAGCTTTTCAAGGGGGAGAGTATGACATGGATGTCCGGACCGACCCAACTGACGGACGACCCGATCCGGATATTTGGAGCAGACAGATAAATATTCGGACCAAGCAGAAAAGTACGTGGAGTAATCCGGATCAAAATTCAAGTGGGTTTCAAGTATTTAATTCCATGAAGACAAGTGATGGGCTAGAGCTTAATTGTGAATGGACTAAATTAATTAAAGAGAGCCAAGGCCTAGACATAATTCAGCCCAACCAGCCCATCAACAATTCATTCAGCCCAAGCCATCCTCATCCGGCCCAGGTGCGAGGAAGGGCCCAGCAGCAGCCCAGCCCAATTGGCATCCCCTCTATGAGCCGGCCCAACACGACCAATAACCCATTACCCCTGCTGGGCCAACAGAAGCAAGGTAGCAGCCCAAGTGGAGGAAGCCCATCCTCCTTGAGCCCGTCGCCCATCGTCTTCAGCTCGCCGGCCGACCAGACGCCGAGCGTCCTCTCCGGCCAACCTGCCGCCGTCGCCAGCCGGCGTTTTCCTCCCTCCGGCAGCCCGACTCCAACATCATCATCAACGTTTCCAATTCCGATCATCAACTCCGGCAGACGAGCGACCACCTTCGCCACCCTTCGTGCTTCCCGTCCACTGCCTCCGATCGCTCCACCCTTCCGACGAGCTCAGCCTGGCGTCCGCAGCATCCTTGCCATTCCCGGAGTCACCCCCATCTTCAACAACATCCCCGTCGCCTTCGGCAGAACAGCGGCCCACTCCGATCATCTTATCCGACGAGGCAAAAACCCTCAAGTTATTCTCCGGCCAAGATGCAAGCTTCCTTTCGGCATCATCATCCTCAAGAAACCCGCGGCCATGGACGTCATCGCCATGCCCGACAACCGCTCCACCATCGCCTTCACTCTCCTCGTCGACGGCAGTCGCTATAATTCATCTCCGATCTCCTCCGGCTGCCTCCACTGTCTTCTCCGGCCAAGCCTTCACTTCCGGCGAGATCGCAACTCGCACCAGTCACCAGCTATTCTACGTCATTGGCACTTCCGATCATCCTCTTCATTTTTCCGGCGACCCCGAAAACCGAAGCTTCGACGAAGAAGAAAACCCCGACTTGCCGCAATTCTTTTCCGGCCAAGCTTCCATCGCCGATCATCCTCATTCTGCCACTGTCAACCTTCTACGGCCACCTTGAGCTATGCCCCGTCATCTCCAAGGACGGCAGCCCCTATCTCCGTCATCGTCGGCCTCAGAACTCCATCTTCGATCATCTCCTCGCCACCGTCCAACAAGAGAACAAGGTCACGGCCAAGCTTCGGAGTTCGGTCTCCCTCTCCGACCAAGTTTGCCTCCGGCCATGTCCATGTCGCGGAACAGCCCTCTGTCGCGGAACTCTCTCGGTCGCGAGCCGACTTCCCCCTGTCGCGAAGGCGTGTGTATCGCGACACGAAAATTGTTTCGGGACTAGGGGTCTCCCCTTTCAATTTCATTGAGCTGCCGAATGGAAGTCCTGGGATCAAAGGTCCTGCAGTACAAGAAATTATGGAGTCTTCCTTTGGGAGCTGGAGTCCCGCCCCCTCTTGCGAAATGCTCTGAAATGCCTTGCATCCAATAGCCTTGTTTAATTGTTTAGACTTGTTTAATTGTTTAGACTTGTTTAATTAGTTGTAGTGGGTTGATTAAAGTCCCTAATTAATTAGTTAGCTTAGTTAATCCTTGTACTTAGGGTTTGCCTATATATATGGCTTCCCCCAACTTCAATTCTCACCTTTTGAAATATTATTGAACATTTTGCTTGAAAGCATATATCAATTTATTCTTGAGGTCATTTGAGAGTTTGTGGGAACCGAAAACCCTCACCTATCTTCATCTATTCGATTTCTTTGCTTCGATCCATGGCATTGCAAGAGTATGTTAATCATCTGTGGTGGACAAGCAACACCTAACATATCATTAGTTGATATGCCAAGTACTCCTATCGTCCCCCTTGTCACACCCAAAGTCCAAATCTAACCCCGAACTAATCCATAACTCTTAAACCTTTCAACCGGCAGACACATCTCCAGTTCTTCCGAATGACCTCTATGAAAGCATTTTAAAGAAAGCGGTAAAGAAAGCAGTAAAGAAAGCATTTAAAAACCTATCTCTCGGAAGTCTTAAAAGATCATCACAATCCGTTAGTATAAAAGAGCCCCTGGTCTTGGTGACCAGATGCAGATTTAGAACTTCCCAAATATCAGTAAGCCACAGGGCTTATAACATTCGGTTAGTTATGAGATACAAACATGAGTGGAACAGACCTATGAAGGTTTATTCCGAATGTATTCACTCAAGACTCAATTTTAGGCCTTGGTGAGAGAAGATAGTAGTTGAAAGAATACTCAACCCTACCTTAGAAATTAACCAAGGCCTATATGTTGTTCCTCTAATATTAATTATCACATCTTATCTGAATCCAAGTGGACACTGATTCGATGCAACATTTAATAAAAGATTTCCAACACACAGTGACATGAATCAACCCGATGGATCTAAGTTGGTGTCAACTTGTAAAATAAGAACAAGGGAAAATAAAATGGATAGGGAAGCAGTCACAATTAAAGGGGGTTAGGAGAAGCTAAACAAGGTATGAAGACCTTGTTCTCAACTCAATCAAACCATCGAATAACCTTGATTAGTGACCATTTTTGGATGCTTCAATTCCAAAATGGTGAGTATTTCCCAATAAACACTCAAAGGGTATTGTTCCAACATAGGTTGGACACAATGTGATCTTTTGAAATAGATAAGAGAAATGTTCTCATTTCAAATAAACAAAAGATGAGAGACATTGTTTGGGAGGACATATATATAGGCCTCCAACTTACAAGGGTAAAACTGGAAAGAAAATACATGAAAAACCCTAGAAAAACATGAAAAATGGCATTCTGGACAGACTTTGTCGCGAAACAGGATCCGTGTCGCGGAACAGGCATCACGACTGGGTCTGTGTCTCGGAACATGGCATCGCGACTGGGTCTGGGTCTGTGTCGCGGAACAACCTTTGTCGCGGAACAGTCTTTGTCGCGGAACAGCCTTGTCGCGGAACAGCCTTTGTCGCGGAACAGCCTTTGTCGCGGAACAGGGTCCTTGTCGCGGAACAGGGTCTTTGTCGCGGAACAGGGTTTCGCGACAAAGGTGGTTTGGCGACAGGAGTCCTGAAAAACCAACAAGTCTAGAGCGGACCCCACAGTAGTTGTTTAATTTATTACATGCCATTGTTTAAACTAGAATAAGCCTGAATTAAACAAAATAACAGTTCAACACTTCCGATCATTGACTAGTCTCCGCCCGGCGACGGCGGCGGCGCCGACCAAACTCCGGCCAAGTTCCGATCAACTTCCGGCAAACTCCGATCAAGCTCCGGTGACGTCCGGCGGTGCTCCGGCGGTGTTCCGGCGACTCTCCGGTGATCCCCATTTGACCCGAATTGGTAATCGGGTTGGTCCGGACTTCCACGTCATTCCCTCCCCCTTGAGAAGCTTTGGACTCCAAAGCTGATTGATATTTTCTTTCTTGGCTTTTGAAAATCCGTCAGACCTGATCGGTGATCGCTCATATTGCCCACGGAAGGATCTCTGTCTTGATAGCGAAAAATGACAAGCTCTCAGCTGCACCCTGATTCCTTTTACTCCCAATATTGTGATCAAATAATGCATGTGACTCAAAGGAATCTTCCCAACATATTTGAATTGACCATGATCAGTACTCATTTTATCCGGTAGGATCAATTTCTCAAGTAAGTGCTTATGATACTGACTCGGTCTCAAATTCTCAGCATATTCCCAGAATGGATCAATGAATTCAGAATTTAATTCAGGGCTAATGCATTTATCTGGCAGACTCAAACTTTGCTTATTCAACTCAGATCTCGGGGCCATTTCCAAAGTAGAAAAATGACGAGATCTTACCCTTGGAGATTTTTGGCACTGCTCAGAAATGCTAGCAGATGTGATCTCAGTGCTGGGTTCCATTCCCTTAGAATCATCAGTGGCAAACTTGTGCAATTTTCCATGTAGCTCCGAAGAGAGACTAAGATTTTCCTTTTTAATTTTGTTGTCCACTTGCTTCTTGTGACCTGCAAACTCGTCTTTTAGAGCATCAAATTTTTCATTGAGCTTGGCATCAAAGTGTTGCTTCAGTGCCACCATGTTTGCGTTCAAGCTCCTCAGTAACTCCATTACCGTGGGATCAGATGTACCTGTCATCTTAGAAAAATATAAACTGGATATATATATGAGAGGTTAGAATAAGAAAAAGAAAAATTTTTCTGGGCCTCTCAGTGTATCACTCTCACTCTTGATCACAACCCAATGATGTAAATCGAGGTTGACTCACAATTCGGAGAATGCAAACCGAAATGGTCACAAATTTTGGAAATGGAACGAGTGAGTGAGGACTGAATTTATGAGACGCGCAATACACGAAACAAAATGTAATTGCTCGACTCAATCAAAGAAAAGCACAGATTCTGTGTGTGACTGCAATGCACAATTTATAGTTAGCAATATTATTCGGCATTCAAGCAATTAAATCCGATTCCTCACAATTTTAAAGTGTAAAGATAAACCTCACAAAATAACACACTCGGAATCAAAAATATATGCCTCACACACAATCCCCAAATTAATTTAACTCAATTGAACAATTAAAGTAATTGCCCAATTTAATTAAACCAATTTTTAATCAATCCCAATTTAAATCCTACTCAATAAACCCACTTGTTGAAATCCCAAACCAATTGTTGAAATTTTGCCAAACTCGTGCACTGTTCCGCGTTTTGAATCTTTTAAATGGTGGAACTCCTTGGAAACTGGCACGTGTTGATCAAAGCAAGGTTCAATGTGGGGCCCGCGGAGAAATGAGTCCAAGAGTGCAGTAGACAAGTTTTGAATTATCAAGGCTCAATGTTCCCGTGTTCCCCCAATAGGTGAAGACAAAAATTTCCAATTTCATGCAATGCCTAGTACTGCTCGTCCGATTCCCTTTTTGATTCCTTCCTTAAAAATCAAGACACTCGTACGTCCTTGTCCCTTTTGAATTAATGCCTCGGTACTAGTCTTCAGATTTTGTTGGAATTGATTTTTCAATAACAGCCTCAAAATATAACTTTGGATCAAAAAGGTGACAATGAAGAACATTATGAATATGCAAGTGTGTTCTTCATGTTCTTCATTTGCTCAAGAACATTCAAAGTCCCAAAACCCTAGTTTTAACCCAACACTCAAAAATCACTCAACTCTTTCGGATTACTGTTGCAAATTAACCAAATAAGATTGTAAACCATTAATCATCACATATGCAATCCAAACAGTGAGCTCAAACAACAAATCACAAGATCAAAGAGCAAAACATGGGAATTTTTGGATTTTTGGTGAAGAACATCAAGAACAATGCTAGAATCTTCAAATGGCCATAACTTTGGCTCCCGATGTCTGTTTTTGATGTTCTTTATATGCAAACCTATGTATTCGATGAGAGGGATAAGATTCTGGAATCAGATTTGCAAAATTCCGAACAGAATGAGACCAGAAAAATCGGACAGAAGGCAGGAACCTATGTTCTAGGGTTTGGAAATGATTTTTTTTTTTGATGAAGGAAATGGATTTTGGAAAAATTTGGGCAGCATAACCCTTAGGAATGGATGATATGAGATTGCCAAATGGAACGGTGGTTCCAAATGGGGAGTGGTGGTGTGTGAAGAGATGAACAAAGCAAGAACAAAATGAAGAACAAGAGTTTGAGAAAATAGGGCCAAGATCTTCAAAAATTCATAGAAAATGATTCCCTTGGCCAAATTTTTCAAACTTCATATGAATCTCTATGTAAATAATCCAAGGAATCTAAATATGAAGTCAGATTCCCAAAATTTTTAACATAGAAAAACGACCTGGACATGAACAGTAAACAGTGGACTCTTTTTAGGGTTTTTAGAATATGAGATTTGGATTTTTGATTTTGGATAACACAAGTGAACCAACTCTAAGCTCTGATACCAAAATGACATGAATCAACCCGATGGATCTAAGTTGGTATCAACTTGTAAAATAAGAACAAGGAGAAATAAAATGGATAGGGATGCAATCACAATTAAAGGGGGTTAGGAGAAGCTAAACAAGGTATGAAGACCTTGTTCTCAACTCAATCAAACCATCCAATAACCTTGATTAGTGACCATTTTTGGATGCTTCAATTCCAAAATGGTGAGGGTTTCCCAATAAACACTCAAAGGGTATTGTTCCAACCTAGGTTGGACACAATGTGATCTTTTGAAATAGATAAGAGATATGTTCTCATTTCAAATAAACAAAAGATGTCTAACAAAGAGTAGGGGAGCCCATATATATAGGCAAAACCCTAATTACATAATTAGCAAAACTAAACAAACAATTAGGGGCTTTAATCAACCCATTACAATAATTAAACAAGCTTAACTAAATTAAACAAGTGTTGAAATTTACTAATCCTGTCGCCAAGCAAGGAAGCTGTCGTGATACTCTCTTTCGCGACACAGCCCTTGCTACGCGACCCGGGGCGGCCCTCTTGCGACACAGCTCCTCCTCCCTCTTTCTACCAACGGTGGTGACGGAGATTGGTGGTGGCAGTTTCGGTGATGAAGATGGAGGTTGCTGGACGCCAATGGTGATGAGAGAGGTAGGTCGGGGAAGCTTTTCGGCGGCGAGTCGGAGTTTTGTTCTACGGCATAGCTTCGCTTTTCGGGATTCGCCGGATTGTTGAAGAAGATGACCTGAGTTCCCGTGGACGATGGCGAGATGAGGAGCAGCCACCTGTTTGAGCTCCAACTCGAGAGATGACCGTTGGAGATGAGACGGGGACTCGCCGGAGAGGTGGAGACAGTGACCGGAGATGGGCTTTCTCTCCTCCGAAGGACGAGGGCGTTCTTGGCGAGCTCCCGATAATGAATGTGAGGTCCGGACAAGCTGCTGGAGGCGCGGGCAACTCGGAAGTGGAGGTGGCCGCCGCTCGGAGCTGCTGCTGTGGAATCCTCGCCGGTCTTCCGAGATGACGGGGTTGGCGCAGGAAGCCGGTGGTGGTTGATCGGCGACTGAGGACGGTCTTGTCGGCGTTGACACGGATAGATGGCGCCATCGGAGAGCTTGGCCGGAGCTGGCGAGGTGAACGGAGACGGAGGACGGCGTGGGCGTGCTGGGAGGACGATGGGTTGGAGTTGGGCCGATGAAGAACTTGGGCCGTGGGAGGAAGAATTTGCGAAGGTGGGCTGATGTCTGTTGTGGGCCGAGAGGGGTGTGGGCTTGCAACCAAATAATATGGGAATTGGGCCAGAACAAAGGGTGAGGGAGTTGGGCCGAGACATGGTGGCCGTGAGTTTTGGGCCGGATGAATTAGTGGTTGGGCTTCTGAAATTAATTATGGGAGCCCACTTACACTTGGACTTAAAACACTCTTTTGAATTAAATAAATGAAGCCCAATAACCTTAGTCCATTTCCACTTTGGCTCATCCGTCGTTGCCGTTGACCGGCATTGACTGGCAGAATTCCGGCCACCCTCCAGCGGTGGTCCGGCAACTTTCCGGTAAAAATCCGGCGACTTTCCGATGACCCCTATTTGACCCGAATTCATAATCGGGTTGATCCGGACTTCCACGTCACACAGCAATTCTGAGAAGCAAATAGATGTTTGAAAATCATTCCCTAAACAGGTACTAAACTCTCAATTTAAACACAGATCCTTTCAGTCTAGGTGAGACCTATTCGCTGACTCTGCTTCTAAGCTCTCAAAATCAACCCCCAGTAGAATATGAATTAGTCATAACTGTGAAATTATCCCTTACTCAGATCTGGATTTTATAAAGGAATTTTTGTGGAAATCCATTGTGCAGCATCTGATTTAAATCAAGACTTCTACGTCCAAGGAGAAGGATCTCCAAAATATTATGGACCACAATATTTACATAATAATATCATGCATACATGTATATGAGAAGTAAAATAAAATACCCCAAAATATAGAGTGGGGTTAGACAGATTTGATACACAAAGATGAATTAGCCTGAGATAAGAAGAAATTGGCCAAAGAGAACGCCAGAAATAATTGGGGTTATCCGAACTGCAAACATCTGTTGTCCGGGTCCCAAGTACTCCAGATGGAATGATTTTTAGACAGAAGAATGCCTTAAATGACGGTTGCCGCCATCATCTTAGACTTCACTATCTGTGAATTTGGATGAAAACCCACATGTTCTATTACTGTAATAATTATTAGATGACATTGGCATATATCATCTATTATTACTACAATTCTAGATTCAGGTTTGAAATTAAGATAAAGTGAAGAAAACTGTATCTGATTAGGAGTTGGCTGAGTGACTAATCGTGATCCCCGTGAAGGGACCTTTTCGCCGCAGCTTCCACCAACCACTAATCAGACCATGCAAAATAACGAGTAATAATTAATACACAGAAGACGAGCTAATCATTATCCCGGTGAAGGCACCTTTTCGCCAACATTGATCTGTGGTATTTCTTATTACTCATTCATACACACGATGAAAGGGAAAATAAACAAAGTTAAGAAAATGTTTTTGATATTGTGTGAGTGCTAATCACACAATAATTAAGACACTAATGGGTTGAGATGTGTAATGGATAAAATTAGATGCAATGGGCTTAGGCCCAATACACCCATGCAACTTACACAACTCTTGAAATAAAATATTTTTGGAGTTTTAAAAATAGAAGGAAGAAAGCAATTCGGTCTATTAGGCAAAATGCAAAAGAGACCGAATTGAGGATGCATGAGGTATGAAGTAACACCATACCCAATTAATCCTTGTAAAGTCATGAAGCATCCTCTAATTCGAATTGTCAAGCAATTCAGTCTAAACCGAATTGGACAGTTCGAATTGATGAAGTCATTCCTTCACTCAAATTTGGCTAAGGCATTTACCCCAAAATGAGGGTAATTCGAATTATCAAGTCAATTCGGTTTAGACCGAATTGGCAATTCGAATTGGTAGAAACAATAAAATAAATTAAGGCATGAAGGGATGGAATGCATACAATGTGGTTTCCAAAGCCAATTCGGTCTATATGAGCAATTCGGCCTAAACCGAATTACCTAGACCGAACTGTTTAGAAAACCACATGAAGACAACACATTTTGCTATGCAATTTGGTCTCATGGGCAGTTCGGTATAGACCGAATTGCCTAGATCGAACTTGCATATAAATTTTCAGGTAAAGCATTCAACAAATATTTTTGCCATGCAATTCCATTCTCATGAGCAATTCGGTCTAGACCGAACTGCCTCAAATCGAATTACATGTCTTTTCTCTCATAAGTGCAAGTTCGGTTTACATTGTGTGGTTTATGATGGATAAGATTTACCAAATCCTTCATTTCACATCAATGTCACCTCACAGCCACACTAATGAGTGTTTTTAAGGAAAATAGAACTAGGTTACGTGGCTAGCAGGTATTGGCATGAAACAAACCTTAAAACTACAAACAAGCAATCAAAGATCAAGAACTTAAACATCTACTGAACAAATAAGAACACATGCTTAAAAATAAGAACACCTACATTATCTAAGGCAACAATAAGCTAACAAAAGAGACTAAAACAGCAACTGAAAAGCATGGAAATAAATCCTAACAAGCCTAAGATTGTCTAAAACCTAAGAGCACTTATTTGAATCTCTAAGGTGTAAAATCAAGCCAAAAACCTACTAGCATACACTTATTGAGAATGTAAGTCAACTAGGACATAATAAATGTAACCTAGTCGAAACAAATAAACATTCTACCATTTATTGCTAAGGAAAGCATTAAATAAATGCCAAACACTTGAAATAAAAACCCATTTCTGGATTCTTTCTTGTATTGACACTTGAAAGCAGTAAATGGCATGAATGCCCGGATCAACCAACCCGATAATCCGAACCCGGACTTATTTAGGCTTGGACTGATTAAATTGAGGAGAAGAAGCCTGGCCCAACTGGATCAAAAGCCCAACAAGGAAAGAATGAAATTGGCCCAGCTACCAGGATCGCGGGATCATCTTGCGTTAAGATTTCAGTCTCGGAGTACCCTGTCAAGGAAGCCCCTGTCGCAGAAGAGGAGCCCTTGTCGCGGAAGAGGAGCCCTTGTCGCGGAAGCCCCTTGTCGCGGAAGGCCCCTTGTCGCAGAAGCCCTTGTCGCGAAGGCCCCTTGTCGCGGAAGCCTTGTCGCGGAAGAGGAGCCCTTGTCGCGGAAGCCCCTTGTCGCGGAAGGCCCCTTGTCGCGGAAGCCCTTGTCGCAGAAGAGGAGCCCTTGTCGCGGAATGCCCCTTGTCGCGGAAGCCCTTGTTGCAGAAGAGGAGCCCTTGTCGCGGAAGCCTTGTCGCGGAAGAGGAGCCCTTGTCGCGGAAGCCCCTTGTCGCGGAAGGCCTTTTGTCGCGGAAGCCAGTATCGCGACTAGGCCTTTGGATCGCGACAAAACCCGTTAGGGACGAGTAGTTTTAGGGCTTCTTGTTATTTCCCTTGTTTATTATATTAGGGTTGTTTAATTGTCATTGCTAGTTGTTTATTTCCTTGTAATTTGGGATGCCTATATATAGGTCATCCCCAACACTTTGTCATTCACCTTTGATTATTATGAAATATTGAATGCTTTATGCTTCATTTTCTCTCAAAGGCCAATTAGAGTTTGTGGGAACCGAAAACCCTCAATCGAGCCCAAGGCTCAAAACAATTTCGTGTCTAGACTTGAGCTAGGTGCATCACGTCGGAATCCCGAAGCAATTCCGGAGTGAAATCAACCATTGATGAAGAACATGGAGGGGATGGGTCTCTAGAGGTTCATTCCAAAATTGCCTTTCTCATTGGTAGCTTCCTTATCCCTTTAATTTGTTGTTTGATCCGATTGACGTTGGGAAGTTAGATCCGTGGCAGATTATTAAATTTGGTATCAGAGCTAGCTTCCTATGTCAATTTTGTTTTGAGTTCATCCTTATTTGAAAAACTCCAAAAATAGCTTATTGTTCTTGTTCTTGTTCATCCATTTCACACACCACCACTCCCCATTTGGTACCACCGTTCCATTTGGCAAACCCAAATCATCCATTCCCTAGGGGTTATAATGCCCAAATTTTTCCAAATCTTCATCCTCCCCCAAAAATCCTTTTGAAAAACCCAAAAATAGAGTTTCTGGTTACTGTTCCATCGAAGTCCGAGCCACAAATCTTGGAATTTTTGAAATCTGATCCTTGATTTGGAATCCTTGTGTTGAGTAGATGAATCTACATATGTGGACCATCAAATTTGGCCAAGAAATGAGTGAGATATGACCATTTGAAGTTTTTGAGTGTTCTTGAGTGTTCTTGAGTCATCTTCATCCAAAACTCAAAAGGTTCATATACTTTGGTCTTTGATCTTCAAGTTTTTGTGTTTTTGTGCTTTTTTTCACTTTTTGAATCTCATTGTGTGGATATTGCATCATCCCCATTGCATTTGATCATGGTTTGCAAGATTGACAAAAACTAGTGCTTCCATTTGCTTCGATTTGAGACAATCTGAAAATTTGGTTGAAGGAGTTCTTGATATATCCAACCTGCTATATTGGGGGCATCCTTTTCTACCATTTTTGGGTGTTATCTTTCATTTGGAAGTGGTTTGGAGGCAATCCGAGATCATTTTGGGGTCGAAATCGCAAAAACAAAATTACTGCCTGTGTGTGTCCGCGAGAGCCCTTACTTTGAGTGTTCAATTGAATTTGAAGATCTTCATCAGAATTGATGAATCTTATATGAACAGAAAGATCTTCAAGTTAGCTTCAAGAGGGTTTTTGAATCAATCCGTTTGGATAAGAATTGAGGGTGTTATGGTCATTTTAGTGAAAGGTGCCAAAAACTGAACAAGGACAAAAGGACGAGCGCGTGTGGGCGCGTGTGTGGTCCAAAAAGGGTGATTCTTGTGCCCAAAGTTTCCTAATTCGAAAGGCTATCTTATCCTACATTGGCCCATCGCGAAACCCTCGTTTGGCAACACAATTCAGATCATATTTGCACCTGCGTTGCAAGACCAAAAGCTGTCCCAATTCAAAAATTGCAAAAGTGGGCTTTCCATTGTTTTGGGCCACTACTACCTTCATACTTCACCCATATATATCAAAGCCCATATCCAAACATCCCCTACCTTATATTTTTGAGTGTTTACAATAAAGTGGATATTGGACCGGCACATTTGTGAAACCTAGCCCTTGAAGCCACTTGAGTTATTTAACAATAAAGTGGATATTGGACTGGCACATCTGTGAAACCTAGCCCTTGAAGCCATTTGAGTAAACCGAGGTATTTTCTTGAGTGATATTTCCCTAGTGAGTTCTCGCTTCATAATTTTGGATGGGAAAATTTTCTCCATTTCAATCAGGGATCGAATTTAGCCAAAAGTGAAGATTGGATTAAATTGATTGCAAATTGCGCTAATCGGTTTTGCAAACCTACATCATTTTGTATTGCATTGCATATCATACACAAATCTTGTGCGGTTTTTGAATTGAGTCGAGCATTGCACTTTGATTCGTGTTTTGCGTGTTTGCCATTCAATTCCCAATCCTCCACTGTCATCTTTGGTGATTTTATCTGGAAAAGCAAAGGAACCAAGCTGTGCCCGAACTCAAGGCGTCTGACACAAAGGGTTGAGTTCAGTGAGGTTTCACCAAAAATATTCTTCTTTTATTTTATTTTTATTTTCCTGACCTTTTATATATATATCTAGTTCTCTACTCTCTCTGAGATGGCAGGAAATACTCATGCAGAGCTTATGGATTTTCTGAAGAGCATGAAGCAGGACTTTAATTCTAAATTTGAAAACCTTGATCTTAAATTTGAAAATCTGGATTTTAAATTTAACAAAATGTCTAGTGAATTCACAGGTCTTAAGGAACAGGTTGCTCAATTGGATCAAAAGCTGAACACCAAGGTTCAAGGACTTGATGATAAGATCAAAAAGGTCACTTTTGACCTGGACCAGAAGATAGAGCAACAAACCTTGGATGTGCACGAGAAGCTCCTGGAGATCGACCTTCGAAGTGATATTACATCTGAAAATATCCAAGAACAGAGCCAACAACTGGTGGAAGATCTGCAGGATGAATTTGAGAAATTCACTGGAGAAACAGATGGAAAATTGGAGTATGAGCTTGAACAAATGGAGCAAAAGCTGGAAGCTCAAATCCTGGAACGAGCTGAGGAAGTCACATGTTCTGATTTAATTGCTAGTTGCTCTTCCAAGTTAACACAAGAAATTATCCAAAATAGGGAAGAACTTTCTAAGCAATTGCATTCTAAAATTGATACATTGTCTGAGAATCTCACATCAAAAATTAATTTTGTTGCAGAAGAAATGGAGCATCGAATTGTGGAACCGCAAGACATTTATGATCAAGTCATTGAAACGGTGAAGCAAGAGTTGCGACATACTTTGGATGTGCAGATTGAAGATATTCTTGAGGAAGAATTTAACTTCAAAAGACAACCCAGTGGATCCACCCATTTTCTGAATGCTAATTCTATAGATGGAAGGAGATCGGACCACCTTGGAGTGAAGCAAGTATTTGACCGCGGTCGAGAATCAGTCACGCCTGAGCCTCCAAAATCAGAAAATAGTTCCCATAAGTTTCTAACGGTCACTGTTGGGCCGGAATAGAATCGAGTGTTTTGGAGAAAAAGGAAGACCACACTACCTGGACTTGGACTTCAGGCGCCCGAACCGTACAATCCATTGGCTCATATTGTCTTTCATGGAGACGAATGCCCTCAGCAATACTTGAAGTGGAAGGAACGCATCGAGCATGAATTGAAAGATCATTTTTGGACCGACGTTGAAGTTTTTAACTTTGCCACCTGGAGTTTTGGGAAGACGGCCAACAATTGGTTGTTACAAATTCAAGATTGGTATCGAAAGAACTCCTATAGTCCCGTCAGTACATTGCCCGACTTGATTAGAGTAATGGATGTCCATTTCCTGACAGACCCGATCCAAGCAGATACCAGTGCGAAGTACAAGGCTATAGTACAAGGCGACAGATCGGTAAAGGAGTACCTCAAGCAGTTTACTGATCTCAAAGGGCAGGCTGGCATACAAGAGACTGCTGAACAAGAGGCGCATCATTTTCTAACAGGCCTTTGTGGTGAAATCTACAGAGAACTGTCATTGTATAAGTATGGAAGTATTGATCAGGTAGAATGTGATGCATTGATGTGGGAAGCATATTTGCATAGCAAGTCTAAAAGGGCTGTGACAAAAACCACCCGGAGAGATGAAAAGAAAGCAAACCTCAGTGGTGCAAAATCATCAAGAATCCCTTCGCAATTACCCGCTTCTGTGAAGATCACCACCAGCAAGGAACAAAGGCAACAGAATTCATGTGAACGTTGTCCTTCACCTAAGGCACGAGCTACTTATGCCGAAATCTTGGAAGCTGACAGTTCACGCATAAGGGAAAAAGGAAAGGAAAAGATTATTGACGTCAGCGATACCGAAGAAGAACATATCAAAGAAGACGGACGCCAATTGTCCACCTTTGTGGTGACACGGACATATGACACAACTACAGGAGTTGATCCATCTGCTACCGGTTTAGAACAAAGGGAAAATCTGTTCCATTGCCACTGCGAAATTTTAAATAATCTTGCATCTTTAATAGTGGATAATGGGAGTTGTTCTAATGTAGTGAGCCTGTATGTTGTTCGCAGATTGGGCCTACCGACTGAAGAACACAAAGAGCCCTACAGGTTACAATGGGTTAACGATAGCGGAAACGCCAAGATCACCAAACAGGCGAAGGTCCCAATTGCTATCAGGACATATTTTGAAGAGATAATGTGTGATGTGATTCCGATGAATACTTGTCACATTTTATTGGGACGCCCATGGCTGTTTGACAAAGATGTGACCTATCAAGGGCGTGCTGCCACAGATCGATTGAATACTATAGACTAATAATGGGAAAATAAGCAAGAACAAGATAATGAGACTTCACTATGAATGGATGGAAACTTGAAGACAACCAACCCCTCCAATATGGTGACCCCCTTCCTCCTTTCAATCCTTCAAAGTGATAATCGAACGAGGTGTCTCAAACTCGATTGATAGCCGAAGCCAAGTTTGGATCAAATCCATGGATTTGAGAGAATTTGTCTCTCGGTAGTGACTTTTGAAAGAAGAGGATGATAAGATCAAAAAGGTCACTTTTGACCTGGACCAGAAGATAGAGCAACAAACCTTGGATGTGCACGAGAAGCTCCTGGAGATCGACCTTCGAAGTGATATTACATCTGAAAATATCCAAGAACAGAGCCAACAACTGGTGGAAGATCTGCAGGATGAATTTGAGAAATTCACTGGAGAAACAGATGGAAAATTGGAGTATGAGCTTGAACAAATGGAGCAAAAGCTGGAAGCTCAAATCCTGGAACGAGCTGAGGAAGTCTCATGTTCTGATTTAATTGCTAGTTGCTCTTCCAAGTTAACACAAGAAATTATCCAAAATAGGGAAGAACTTTCTAAGCAATTGCATTCTAAAATTGATACATTGTCTGAGAATCTCACATCAAAAATTAATTTTGTTGCAGAAGAAATGGAGCATCGAATTGTGGAACCGCAAGACATTTATGATCAAGTCATTGAAACGGTGAAGCAAGAGTTGCGACATACTTTGGATGTGCGGATTGAAGATATTCTTGAGGAAGAATTTAACTTCAAAAGACAACCCAGTGGATCCACCCATTTTCTGAATGCTAATTCTATAGATGGAAGGAGATCGGACCACCTTGGAGTGAAGCAAGTATTTGACCGCGGTCGAGAATCAGTCACGCCTGAGCCTCCAAAATCAGAAAATAGTTCCCATAAGTTTCTAACGGTCACTGTTGGGCCAGAATAGAATCGAGTGTTTTGGAGAAAAAGGAAGACCACACTACCTGGACTTGGACTTCAGGCGCCCGAACCGTACAATCCATTGGCTCATATTGTCTTTCATGGAGACGAATGCCCTCAGCAATACTTGAAGTGGAAGGAACGCATCGAGCATGAATTGAAAGATCATTTTTGGACCGACGTTGAAGTTTTTAACTTTGCCACCTGGAGTTTTGGGAAGACGGCCAACAATTGGTTGTTACAAATTCAAGATTGGTATCGAAAGAACTCCTATAGTCCCGTCAGTACATTGCCCGACTTGATTAGAGTAATGGATGTCCATTTCCTGACAGACCCGATCCAAGCAGATACCAGTGCGAAGTACAAGGCTATAGTACAAGGCGACAGATCGGTAAAGGAGTACCTCAAGCAGTTTACTGATCTCAAAGGGCAGGCTGGCATACAAGAGACTGCTGAACAAGAGGCGCATCATTTTCTAACAGGCCTTTGTGGTGAAATCTACAGAGAACTGTCATTGTATAAGTATGGAAGTATTGATCAGGTAGAATGTGATGCATTGATGTGGGAAGCATATTTGCATAGCAAGTCTAAAAGGGCTGTGACAAAAACCACCCGGAGAGATGAAAAGAAAGCAAACCTCAGTGGTGCAAAATCATCAAGAATCCCTTCGCAATTACCCGCTTCTGTGAAGATCACCACCAGCAAGGAACAAAGGCAACAGAATTCATGTGAACGTTGTCCTTCACCTAAGGCACGAGCTACTTATGCCGAAATCTTGGAAGCTGACAGTTCACGCATAAGGGAAAAAGGAAAGGAAAAGATTATTGACGTCAGCGATACCGAAGAAGAACATATCAAAGAAGACGGACGCTAATTGTCCACCTTTGTGGTGACACGGACATCTAACACAACTACAGGAGTTGATCCATCTGCTACCGGTTTAGAACAAAGGGAAAATCTGTTCCATTGCCACTGCGAAATTTTAAATAATCTTGCATCTTTAATAGTGGATAATGGGAGTTGTTCTAATGTAGTGAGCCTGTATGTTGTTCGCAGATTGGGCCTACCGACTGAAGAACACAAAGAGCCCTACAGGTTACAATGGGTTAACGATAGCGGAAACGCCAAGATCACCAAACAGGCGAAGGTCCCAATTGCTATCAGGACATATTTTGAAGAGATAATGTGTGATGTGATTCCGATGAATACTTGTCACATTTTATTGGGACGCCCATGGCTGTTTGACAAAGATGTGACCTATCAAGGGCGTGCTGCCACGGATCGATTGAATACTATAGACTAATAATGGGAAAATAAGCAAGAACAAGATAATGAGACTTCACTATGAATGGATGGAAATTTGAAGACAACCAACCCCTCCAATATGGTGACCCCCTTCCTCCTTTCAATCCTTCAAAGTGATAATCGAACGAGGTGTCTCAAACTCGATTGATAGCCGAAGCCAAGTTTGGATCAAATCCATGGATTTGAGAGAATTTGTCTCTCGGTAGTGACTTTTGAAAGAAGAGTATAATTTCATTCAATATCAAAAGTGGCTACAAAAGTGTTAGGGTTCCGATATATATAGGGGAACCCTTAAACAAGCAAAAGGAAGGAAATAAACAACCCTACACGAGTTTCCAACAAAACAGGAAAGAAAAGATAGGTTGGTCGCGGAACCAGGCTTTGTCGCGGAGCTTGGCATAGCGACAAAAGTCGAGGCTTGGCGACAAAGGCTCCTCTTCCGCGACAAAGTGACCTTCCGCGACAAGGGGCCTTCCGCGACAAAGTGACCTTCCGCGACAAGGGGCCTTCCGCGACAAAGTGACCTTCCGCGACAAAGTGACCTTCCGCGACAAGGGCTTCCGCGACAAAAGGGGCCTTCCGCGACAAGGGGTTTCCGCGACAAAGTACTCCGAGACTGAATCTGAACTGGGTCCGTCCTTCACGACTCCGGCGTTGATTTCCGTCGACCGGCGTTGTCCGGTGACTTTTCCGACCAAGTTCCGGCCAAATTCCGGCCAGGTTCCGGCAACCTCGCCGGAGCTCCGGCGGTGTTCCCGGCGACGGCGACGGCGGTGGCGGCGGCGGCGACGGTGACGGCGGAACCCTCTGTTTTGACCTCTTCATGCTGGTTTGTTCTGTTTTTGCATCCGGAGGTCATTCTGCTTTCGATCTTCAGTCTGAAGAAGCGGGACCCAGAGTGATGGGTCCCGGTTCTATCCGGTATTCTTCTGTCTGTTCCCACTGGATGACTGTGCTTCCTTTGATCTGTTCTGCTCGGCATTTGGACTGCTCCCATTTATCTGATTCCTCAGATAATATTTTGGCAATAGCAGTCAGGAATCTCTTGGCGCGCTGTTTTGAGCAGGGTCCCTCCGGGATGGTCAACGTTGTTGACTTGGCTCCCATGCCATCCCCTCCCCCTTCGGAAGGTTGAGCCATCAACCGATCAGCATCCTCGTCGTCCCTCTCGTACAGCTGCAAATCTGCAACATTAAATGTGGGATTCAATCCGTACTCCTCAGGCAGTTCTAGTCTATAAGCATTATCATTAATTCTATCTAGAACTCTAAATGGTCCGTCTCCTCGAGGAGAAAGTTTGGTGCGTCGTTTCATGGGAAATCGCTCCTTGCGCATGTGCACCCAAACCCAATCCCCGGGGTGGAGTATGAGTTTCTTTCTGCCGCGATTGTTGTACTTCGCATATGTCTCAGCGGCTTTCTCCAGACTTTTCTGCACGTCCTTGTGCAAATCCTTAATCGCTCTTGCCCTGTCCCTGCCAACTGCATTTTTATGCTCACTCGGAGGAAGTGGCAACAGATCCAATGGTGTCAGTGGGTTAAAGCCATAAACTATTTCAAATGGTGACATGTGTGTGGCACTGTGTACATGTCTGTTATAAGCAAACTCGATATACGGAAGGCATTCATCCCAACTTTTAGAATTGGAAGATGTAATTATCCTCAACAGATTGCCAAGGACCCGATTGACAGATTCGGTCTGGCCATCTGTTTGTGGGTGATATGCCGTAGAGAAAAGAAGTTTTGTACCTATTTCAGACCACAGTGACTTCCAGAAGTAACTCACAAATTTGGCGTCCCGGTCTGACACAATGGTCTTCGGAATCCCGTGCAAGCGCACAACCTCCTTGAAGAATATCTTGGCTACATGGGAGGCATCGTTTGTTTTGGCACATGGGATGAAATGGGCCATCTTGGAAAATCTGTCAACGACCACGAAGATGGAATCCTTTGCTCGGCAGTTCTGGGTAACCCCAAAACGAAGTCCATTGACAAATCTACCCAAGGGCCGTCTGGGACGGGCAATGCCTTGTATAATCCATGGGGCTTCACAGTGGATTTTGCCTTCAGGCAAATGATGCATTTTGCAATGAAGTCCTCCACTTGCTTCGGTAATCCGGGCCAGAAGAACCGATCAGATAGTATGGACACAGTGACATTTCTCCCGAAATGTCCCATCATATCTCCACTGTGTGCTTCTTTAACAAGCAGTTCTCTGATCGAACCCTTCGGTATGCATAATCGATTCCCAAAATAAAGGAAACCCTCCAGACGAGAGTATTCCTTGAAGGCATGCTTCTCCGTCTTCTCCCAGATTTCCTTGAAATCTGCATCAGTGCTATAGAGCTCACGGATATGTTCGAATCCAATCAAATGCGTAGTAGCATATGCGGTCAGTGCCAATCTTCTCGAAAGAGCATCTGCTACTACATTTTCCTTGCCCTTCTTATATTTAATCACATACGGAAATGTCTCTAGAAACCCACTCCACCTTGCATGTCTTCTGCTCAACTGATCCTGCGATCTGATATGCTTCAAGGTATCATGGTCCGTATGGATTATGAACTCTCTGCTCCTCAAATAATGCTGCCAGGTCTTCAGTGCCCGTATCACAGCGTATAGCTCCTTGTCATAAGTAGAATAATTCAGTTGAGCTCCCGAAAATTTCTCACTGTGATAGGCCACTGGGCGGCCTTCTTGAATCAGCACAGCTCCACATCCTGTTCCTAATGCATCACATTCGATTTCGAATGGATAATCAAAATTGGGCAGTGCCAGGCCTGGAGCATGAGTCAGTTTTTCTTTCAACTCCTCAAAGGATTTCTGTTCTGCAATCCCCCACTTGTATGGAAATCCCTTCTTTAATAGTGCAGTCAGGGGTGCAGCAATTATACTGAACTGTGGGACGAATCTTCTGAAAAACCCACATAACCCAAGGAAACTCCTTACTTCATGGACTGAGGTAGGTGGCTTCCATTCAGTTATGGCGGTTATCTTGGATTCATCCACTTTAAGACCTTTACTGCTGACGATAAAACCCAGAAATATCACCTCTGGAACGCAAAAGGTGCATTTTTCCATGTTGGCATACAGTTGGGCTTCTCGCAGCTTCCTTAATACCTGTTCCACATGAGAGACATGATCAGATAGACAGTTGCTGTAAATAAGTATATCATCAAAATATACAACAACGAATTTTCCAATATAAATCCTCAATGTCTCATTCATCAGTCTCATGAACGTAGATGGCGCGTTTGTCAGTCCGAATGGCATCACCAGCCATTCGTACAACCCGAACTTGGTTTTGAAGGCTGTCTTCCACTCATCACCGGGCTGCATTCTGATCTGGTGGTAGCCACTTCGAAGATCGATCTTTGAAAAGATGCTCGCTCCACCTAGTTCGTCCAACATATCATCGAGCCTTGGTATGGGATGGCGGTACTTGATCGTGATCGCATTCACGGCTCGGCAGTCCACGCACATCCTCCAAGTCCCATTCTTCTTCGGCACAAGTAGCACAGGCACAGCACAGGGAGACAGGCTCTCCCGAACCCAACCTTTGTCCAAAAGCTCTTGGACTTGTTTCTGGATCTCTTTAGTCTCTTCGGGGTTCATTCGGTATGCTGGCCTATTTGGAATGGAGGCCCCGGGAACAAAGTCAATGCGATGTTCGATCCCTCGAATTGGAGGTAGTCCCGCGGGTACTTCATCCGGAAACACGTCCCTGTTGCGATCCAGCATCCTGCGAAATTCATTAGGCACATCAGGTGCAGCAGAGACTGTTTCATTAACACAGACAATTGGCTTAACAAAGGCTAAGAGACAGTAACCTGAAAATTCGGGTTCTTGTATAGCCTCCTGAAATTCAGTTCTGGTGGACAGCAAGCATTGATCTGTAAAAGGAATAGCATTGTTAGATCGAGGTGCTTGTTGATCCACTTTAGCCTTGCCCTTCCGCTTTTGCTGAAATTCTGCTTCTTCCTTCTTAATATTCTCTAACAGGGTCTTCTGATTGGCATGAACTGTGGCCATAGATAATGGCTTGACAGCTATTCTCTTGTCCCTGTGTAGAAAACATAGAGAGTTTTTGCGCCCGTTGTACATGACTGACTTGTCAAACATCCAAGGGCGACCAAGGAGTAAATGACAAGCGGTCATAGGTACAACGTCACATTCCACATTCTCAGAGTAATAAGTCCCTATTTTTAATGGTACTTTAGCTCTCATGGTTACCTTCGTACTCCCACTATCGTTCATCCAATGGAGTTGGTATGGACGAGTGTGGTTTTCGGTAGGTATTTTCATCTTTCTTACTGCATATAGACTTATTACATTGGTACAACTACCGTTATCAACAATAATAGAAGTCAAATTTCCACAAATCTCCCCATAACAATGAAATAAATTCTCTCTTTGGGCAAGCTCGTTGTCGGGGTTGTCAATCTGCTTCTCAGTATTCAACACTCTCATGGCGACCAAGTTGGGTAGACGGACTTCATCTTGATTGATGCACTCGTCCGCAGATTCGTCACTGCCATACCCATACTCGTCGGCTTCTCTTCCTTCGTCTTCATCCTCGGCCTCATCCTCTTCAAAGCCCACAATTCGGTAGTCACCTGTTTCAGTAGTAACTACATTAGCTCTGCGTACATTAGGGCAATTAGGAGAAATATGGCCAGGTTGGCGACATTTATAACAAATAATATCTTTATCTCCCCTTTTGGGTCGATATCGGTCGGGCTCTCGTGGCCTGCGATCATCTCTCCTATCAGTTCGGAAATCTTTGCCTAACTCGAAGCCTCGGGGCTTGTTCCCTTTGTCATCCTTGGGATAGGATTTGTGCTTATCTGCTTCAGGCTTTGAACTCCACTGCCTTGGCGGATGAGAATGTGAGCTGGAGTGCTGGCGGCTTCGTTCTTGCTTCATTTGGATATCCAATGTAGTAGCAAGATGAATGCACTCCTGCAGATCCTCATAATGTCTGAGCTTGATCTCCTTCTGGACGTCGAGCCTCAATCCTTTGATGAAACGGGTGATGAATAGCCCTTCGTTCTCCCGTACCACTGATCTCATCATGATGTACTCTAATTCCTTGTAGTATTCGTCTACAGTCCTGTTTCCTTGGACACAGTCCTGCAACTTCATATACAAGTCCATCCTGTAGTTATTGGGTACAAAACGACGATCCATTTCTATCATAAATTCTTCCCTTGTTTCAAAATCGGGCTGCTGCCGTCTGGCTCGGATGCGATTATGATTGATCCACCAAGTAAGAGCATACTCGCGGAATTCACTTACAGCCAATCTGATTTTGATTATGTCAGAATGGTTGTACAGTTGGAAACATAGCTCTATCGCATCTCTCCAGTCAAGAAATTCATCGGGTCCGCCTGTTCCTTTGAAGGTAGGAATCTGTAATTTCAGACCTCGCAGATCTGGCCCGTCCGGATCCTGATAATCTTGTCCGTTGTATCCTGGAATCCTTCGACCATGTTCGGGGTCATAATTATGATAGGAAGTGGAAAACATCAACTTAGTCCCAATTTCTCTCCAAAGTGATCTCCAAAAAGAACTGACAAACTTCACGTCACGATCAGAAACAATGGTCTTAGGGACTCCATGTAGACGGACCACCTCTTTGAAAAGCAACTTAGCCACATGGTGAGCATCATTGGTTTTGTTGCAGGGGATAAAGTGAGCCATCTTGGAGAATCGATCCACCACAACAAAAATGGAGTCTTTGGCTCTAGCAGTCCTCGGCAAACCCATAACAAAGTCCATCGACAGATCTACCCAGGGCCCTTCTGGAATCGGCAAAGGTTGGTACAACCCATGTGGTTTAACTATTGACTTTGCCTTCAGACAAACTAAGCACTTAGCAATGAAATCCTCCACATGCTTTGGTAGCCTCGGCCAGTAGAACTTTTCACTCAGAACCCCTACGGTAGCATGCTTCCCAAAATGCCCCATCAAATCTCCATTATGGACCTCTCTGATTAAGAACTCCCGAATGGATCCTCTTGGAATGCATAGCCTGTTATCATAGTAGAGAAACCCATCCGGTTGAGAGTACTCCTTGAATCCATGCTTTTCGGTTTTGGCATATACTTCTCCAAAATCAGGATCAGTTGCATATAAACCCTTTATATGCTCAAAACCTATCAAGTGTGTGGTTGCAATAGAAGATAACGCCATGCGTCTTGAGAGTGCATCGGCCACCACATTGTCTTTGCCCTTCTTGTACTTGATCACATAGGGAAATGTTTCAATGAAAGCACTCCAGCGAGCATGTCTTTTGCTCAACTGGCCCTGAGCCCTAATGTGCTTTAGGGTCTCGTGATCACTGTGAATAATGAACTCTCGGCCTCGGAGATAGTGTTGCCAAGTTTTCAGTGCTCGGACCACAGCATATAATTCCTTATCGTACGTTGAATAATTCAATTGTGCTCCGCTGAACTTTTCACTATGATAGGCAACAACTTTCCCATTCTGCAGTAAGACAGCTCCCATACCTGTTCCAGATGCATCACACTCAATCTCGAAAGGTACCTCAAAATCCGGCAGTGCTAGAATTGGTGCGTGCGTGAGCTTGTCTTTCAATTCCTCAAAAGCCTTCTGTTCCTTTGCTCCCCACTTGTACTGTAAGCCCTTCTTCAACAAAGATGTAAGCGGGGCGGCAATGATGCTAAACTGTGGTACGAAACGACGGAAGAAACCGCAAAGCCCAAGAAAACTTCTAACTTCTGGCACATTAGCTGGCGGCTTCCAATCAGATATGGCTTTGATCTTCGAATCGTCCACTTTCAGTCCTTCTTTCCCAACAATGAATCCCAAGAAAGTTACTTCAGGAACATGGAATGTGCACTTTTCATAGTTGGCGTACAATTGAACTTCCCGCAGCTTGTTCAATACCTGTTGCACATGCGAAATATGATCAGATTCATTGTAGCTATAGATTAAGATATCATCAAAATAAACAACAACAAATCTCCCGATAAACTTTCTCAAGGTCTCATTCATCAGTCGCATAAATGTGGAGGGAGCATTCGTCAGTCCGAATGGCATAACGAGCCATTCATATAAGCCAAACATGGTTTTGAAGGCTGTCTTCCATTCGTCACCAGGTTGAATGCGAATCTGGTGATAACCGCTTTTAAGATCAATCTTGGTAAAGATCGTTGCTCCTCCGATTTCATCAAGCATATCATCAAGCCTCGGAATGGGGTGCCGATATTTGATGGTTATCGCATTGACCGCTCGGCAATCTACGCACATACGCCATTCCCCATTCTTCTTTGGCACTAACAATACTGGCACAACACACGGGGACAGACTCTCCCGAACCCAGCCCTTGTCTAAAAGATCTTGGACTTGGCGTTGTACTTCCTTGGTTTCATCCGGGTTCATGCGGTATGCTGGCCTGTTTGGGATAGATGCTCCTGGTACAAAATCAATCCGATGCTCCACTCCTCGAAGTGGAGGCAGTCCCGCAGGTAGCTCTTCCGGAAAGATATCCTTGTTCTTCTCAAGCATCCTAGAAAATTCAATAGGCAAATTAGGCGCAATATTACTGCCGTAAAAATCCGGATGAACCGAACCGATTACCCGATCCGGTCGAACGAGGATAGAAAAGACCCGACTAGATTGAAGGACCGGATGGAATCCAATTGTGGATTCCCCAATTTTGAAGCAATAAGCCATCGCCGTCACCGGAGAGTCGCCGGGAGATGACCGGAGAAGTCGTCGGAGCATCGGAGCATCGCCGGAAGGTCAAACGGAGCTCGCCGGAAAGTTGGCCGAAAGTTGGTCGTCGCCGGAAGATGACCGGAGAAGCCGTCGGAGCACCGTAGCATCGCCGGAAGGTCAAACGGAGCTCGCCGGAAAATTGACCGGAAGTTCGCCGGAGGTCGGCCGGAACCACCGCCAGTCGCCGGACAAATTTTGGTCGAAGTCGGAAGTTGGTCGGATAATATTTACATATTATTAAGGCATGTAATAAGTAAGACAAGTATTGTGGGGCCCGCATATGACTTGAGGGATTAAGGCTTACGACTCTATCCTTACGACCCTATCCTTACGACGCTAGAGGATAGCGTCGTAAGGCCTTTGGATAGCGTCGTAAGGCCTCACCCTAAACCCTATCCTTACGGCGCTAGAGGATAGCGTCGTAAGGCCTCTGGATAGCGTCGTAAGGCACCAGGATAGCGTCGTCAGGCCTCCGGATAGCGTCGTAAGGCACCAGGATAGCGTCGTCAGGCCTCTGGATAGCGTCGTAAGGCATCAGGATAGCGTCGTAAGGCCCCCGGCTAGCGTCGTACATCCCCAGGCTAGCGTCGTAGCAGCCCCCTTTTTGCGTTTTTACTCATTTTTCATGTATTTTCTTATTCCAGAATTGCCCTTTTGTAATGAGGTCTATATATATGACCTCCCAAACACTTGTAAGACATCTTTGGCATGAATATTGAATGAGAACACTTCTCTCTTATTTTCCAAAGATCATTTAGAGTTTGTGGGAACCGAAAACCCTCAATGGAGAGCAATCTCAACCCAACCGTGTTCTAGACTCGGGCTAGTCCACACGATTCGGATTCTTGAAGCAAATCCGGGATCGAACATCCATTGTTGAAGGATTTGGAGGAGACGGTGTTGCCGGGAAAGCTTGCATCTCCATCTCAAGATCTTCAATATTGGAGCTTCCCTATCCTTATTTTTCCTTTCTTGTAATTTGTAAAACTATTGTATTTCTTTGTCGATCCATGGCATACTAATTTGGTATCAGAGCCAAACAAAGAATCAATAGTTTAATCTCCCCATTTGGAAGCATATTCCATTTGGCAATCCATATTTCATCCATTCCTAAGGGGATATGCTGCCCAAATTTTTCCACATCCTTCATCCTCTCCAAAACTCCCTCAAAAACCGAAAAATATAGGTGCTGTCCACTTTTCGAAAAATCTGGTCTCTGCTCGTTGGGATTTTATGAAATCTGACTTCATATTCTTGTTCCTCTCGTCGAGTAGATGTGTTTACATATAAAGAACATCGAAAACGGACATCGTATGACAAAGTTATGCTAGTTTGAAGTTCTTGTGTGTTCTTGTTGAAAAATCCGAAAATCACTATATTTTGCTTCTTGATCTTGTGTTTTTGTGTGTTTGTTGTTAGTTTTCCCTCATTTTAATTCTCATATGTGGATGTATGCATTTGGGATGTGTTTATGTGATTGATTGGTTATTATGCACCCAAAATTCCAAGTGAGTGTTTATGTGTGTGTTCTTGAGTGTTAGATGATCTTCAACTAATCTTCATAAGTTCTTGAGGACTGAAGTTTTGATCTCAAATCTCATATGTGTCGTTTGTTTCAAGTTTGATAGGCTTCATTATTACACAACCTAGGTAATGATGGAGAGTGGACAAGTTGGTAGTAGGGTATGGGCAAAAAGGTGATTGAAAGTGTTTTAAAAGGGGGTGAGTAGGGGCGTATAATAATAAAAAAAAAAAAAAAAAAAAAAGGTGGCAGCCCAATTGGTACAAAAGGTCAATTCCAATTTCCCCAAGTGCACGTGCCTAAGCTCAATTTTGAAAGGGGGGTTGTGATCCCGTGGACCCTACCAAAATCCATCTCTTGAGTTTAAATTTTTATTTGAAAGTGCACCATATATTTGGGATTTTGGGCATATATATTTTGAGTGGTACAATAAAGTGGATATATTTGACTGGCACAATTGTTCCTCTGATTTATTTCACGAACACCGAGTTGAAGTTCCGTCTGAGATAAAGACATTGGAATTCCTCTCATAAAATTGTGATACCTAGCCATTGAAGCCACTTGAGTATTGGGATATTTTTATTGAGTGTTTATTTTATTTTTATTTGTAAGAATCAATATTTGGGAGTCGAGTGTTGTGAGCTACCACTTTTCAAATTTTGGTGAGTTCACTTTTATATTGTGAGGACTTGGAATTATTGGATTGCAATTGCCGATTAAATCCGTGACATAATTTCATTGCATTGCATTTCACATATTTCCTAGCGGTTATTGATTGAGTCGAACATTGCATTTGTATCTTGCATTGTGCGTACATAAATTCAAGCACCGATTCTCCGACTCAGCAGTGGAATTCTTATCCGGATAAACTCCCAAGTACTGAATTGTGTTTCGAACCCAAGTTTTCAACACCAAGGGTTTGAGATTTGTGTGAGGAAAAATATTCCATATATTTTATTATATTATATATTTATATTTTAACCTCTTATAAATATACCTAGTACATTTTTCTGAGATGGCAGGTACCTGTGATCCTGCGATGATGGAATTACTGAGAACTCTGAATGCCAATATTATGGAAATGAAGCAAGATGTCAACTCTAAGTTTGAACATCTTAATGGAAAAATTGAGAACCTTGAAAATAAATTTGATGTCTTAAATCATGAATTTTCAAGTCTCGAAAAACAGGTGGACAACAAAATCCAGAAGGAGCATACTAGTCTCTCTTCCGATCTGCATGAGAAATTAAGCAAGGTTGCCACCGAAAGCCAGAGAAAGATTGACAGTTCACTACTGAGGGTGAACGAGAAAATTGCCGAAGTTACTGATGACTTCGAGGGAAAAGTTGAAGCTCTTACTGGTGCACTGGACCAACAAGCCACTGATTTACAAGAGCATATCATAATTTCTTCAACTGAACTGGAATTACGAATGGATGCCACTGCATCATTTTTCAGAAAATATGTTAAGGAATTTTCTGAGAAAAATGGCCAGAAGTTAATTGAAAGGGTCAAGAAATTGCTCTGTCAAGCTGAACAAAATTGGCATGGAAAATTGGAGGACAAGATTGAGGAACTAGCCGGACAGATAGATGGAAAATTGGAGTATGAGCTGGAACAATTGGGAGATAGGCTAGAAGCACAAATTCGAGAACGAGCCGAAGAAGTAACACATGACGATTTGATGGCTCGCTGTTCCACCAAGATTGCACAGGAAGTCCTTCGACACAGGGAAGAACTTTCTAAATTACTTCATTCGAATTATGATGCATTATCTGATAGCCTCACATCCAAAATAAATTTCATTGCAGAAGAGATTGATCACCGAATGGTGGACCCACAATCCATATACGACCAAGTAATGGATACGGTGAAGCACAAACTTCAGCATACCCTGGATGTACAGATAGCAGACATACTTGAAGAGGAATTCAACTTCAAAAGGCCAACAAAATCCTCAAAGCATCCAAGGGCCGTCGCTGTGAAAGAAAAGAAATCTCTCCCACCGGATAAGGAACATGTGTAAGATAGAGGCCGATCAGAAGGGAACCCAGACTTAGAGCCAGATCCTCCACACTTATCATTGTCCCATATCAAGTTCCGAGGGTACCCTGATCCTCAAAGATACCTTAAATGGAAGGAACAGATGGAGGACATGTTGAAGTATCAATCCCATACTGAAACTGAAGTTTTTCAAATAGCCACTCAGAGCTTTCGAGGGATGGCCCTAGATTGGTGGCTATCAACGGTCAAGAGAATACAACGGGATGGATTTGACCCCGTCACCACATGGGCACAGCTGATCAAGATAATGGACCGAAAATATTTGCCAGAAGAGCTCAGAGCCGAGGCTGCTTCAGAATATCAGGCCATAGTGCAGGGTAACGCCTCAGTGAAAGCATACGCCAAAATGTTTATCGATCTGAAAAGACGATCAGGCAAAGAAGAAACTGCGAAACAAGAATCGCAACATTTCCTGACAGGCCTACGGATAGAAATTTTTGAGCGCATGCGATCCAGGTATAAAACCCTTGATGAAGTAAGAGATGAAGCATTAATTGTTGAAAAACATCTGCAGGACGAGCTAAAAGGGGTCAAGCTCGGAACTCCAACCACGGTCAAACCAGTAACCAGCCCGATGCCCACTGCGAAGCCAAAGACGAACATGTCATCTTGCGAATATTGTTTCCGTCCAGGACATGACATTGAATTTTGTCTAAGCAAGCCGTTGGATGAGCTTAAGGCCAAAGAAGAGCAAGAGCAAAAGCGGAAGTACCTGTTGAAGGGCAAAGGAAAAATGATCGTCGAGATAGGGGATGATTCGAGGAAATCTGCATGGATACTTAGGGATGACCGAAATTCTTCGTCATCAGTGCTCATCCCTACGATCAATTCTACCAAAGTGCTAGAACCCATAGCAACCGAAACTGGACAAAGGGAGAACCTATTTCACTATCATTGCAAAATCTTTGATAATTTAGCATTATTTATTGTTGATAGTGGTAGTTGTTCTAATGTAATTAGCTTGCATGCAGTGTACAGGTTTAAATTGACAACCGAGGACCACCCGAATCCATATTGTTTGCAATGGGTGAACAACAGCGGAAAGTCGAAGGTTGTCAAGCGCGCAAAAGTCCCAATCTCTATTGGCACGTATTCCGACGAAATCTGCTGTGATGTGATGCCAATGAATACGTGCCATATACTGCTAGGTCGACCATGGTTGTACGACAACAATGTTGCCTACCAAGGGCGAGTGAATTTGATAACATTCACCCATGATCAGAAGGAGTACAACATCAGATCACTGTCGCCCGACATTGTTCGAGTTAACCGTGAGAGACTTTTAAGAGAAATGCAACAGGAGGAGCAGGACTTCCAGGCCAGGACAAAACAGTTCCCACCGAATTCAACCGCGCTATGTTCTGAGGAATTGGTCACTGGGAGCCTACCTCGAATTTGTTCTTTAAATTTTTACGATTCTGAACAGTTCCCTGAGTTTGAAACCGGTACTGCATTTGACATAGTTCATACTTCCACAGGTAACCGGATAAATCAAGCTGATGAACTTCTGAGGGAATCAGGTAAGATTGTTCTGATCAATGACAAAACTGATTCATCTGAAGTTTGTCATTCTTTTTGCAGGAATTGGATCCAAGGAGCTGGAGCTGAAAGCCCAATGGACTTAAGCCTCGAGATCGAGTCGAAGAAGCATATCCGCCCCACGGATGATATTTTGGATAAATTCATATTTCATTTTTGTTATTCAAAATTTATCAAAAAATTATCAAATTTATGGAATCCCAGTTTGTGCAGGTTTATCCGGCACGATTGATCCGTCTCGAGTAACGACCCTTCCCGCTTTGGAGTCCAAAGCTTTTGAAGGGGGAGAGGATGCCGTAAAAATCCGGATGAACCGAACCGATTACCCGATCCGGTCGAACGAGGATAGAAAAGACCCGACTAGATTGAAGGACCGGATGGAATCCAATTGTGGATTCCCCAATTTTGAAGCAATAAGCCATCGCCGTCACCGGAGAGTCGCCGGGAGATGACCGGAGAAGTCGTCGGAGCATCGGAGCATCGCCGGAAGGTCAAACGGAGCTCGCCGGAAAGTTGGCCGAAAGTTGGTCGTCGCCGGAAGATGACCGGAGAAGCCGTCGGAGCACCGTAGCATCGCCGGAAGGTCAAACGGAGCTCGCCGGAAAATTGACCGGAAGTTCGCCGGAGGTCGGCCGGAACCACCGCCAGTCGCCGGACAAATTTTGGTCGAAGTCGGAAGTTGGTCGGATAATATTTACATATTATTAAGGCATGTAATAAGTAAGACAAAGTATTGTGGGGCCCGCATATGACTTGAGGGATTAAGGCTTACGACTCTATCCTTACGACCCTATCCTTACGACGCTAGAGGATAGCGTCGTAAGGCCTTTGGATAGCGTCGTAAGGCCTCACCCTAAACCCTATCCTTACGGCGCTAGAGGATAGCGTCGTAAGGCCTCTGGATAGCGTCGTAAGGCACCAGGATAGCGTCGTCAGGCCTCCGGATAGCGTCGTAAGGCACCAGGATAGCGTCGTCAGGCCTCTGGATAGCGTCGTAAGGCATCAGGATAGCGTCGTAAGGCCCCCGGCTAGCGTCGTACATCCCCAGGCTAGCGTCGTAGCAGCCCCCTTTTTGCGTTTTTACTCATTTTTCATGTATTTTCTTATTCCAGAATTGCCCTTTTGTAATGAGGTCTATATATATGACCTCCCAAACACTTGTAAGACATCTTTGGCATGAATATTGAATGAGAACACTTCTCTCTTATTTTCCAAAGATCATTTAGAGTTTGTGGGAACCGAAAACCCTCAATGGAGAGCAATCTCAACCCAACCGTGTTCTAGACTCGGGCTAGTCCACATGATTCGGATTCTTGAAGCAAATCCGGGATCGAACATCCATTGTTGAAGGATTTGGAGGAGACGGTGTTGCCGGGAAAGCTTGCATCTCCATCTCAAGATCTTCTTCAATATTGGAGCTTCCCTATCCTTATTTTTCCTTTCTTGTAATTTGTAAAACTATTGTATTTATTTGTCGATCCATGGCAATTACCGTTCTCAGATACAGAATTAACAGGTTTAACAACAGCTAAGAAACAGTAACCTGAATATTCAGTGTCTTGAATGGCCTGTTGGAATTCTTTTCTTGTCAGCATCAGGCTTGGTGTTGCCGTAGAGGTAGACGCGGAACCAATAGATTGGTCGATTTTGGCCTTTCCCGCAGTCCTCGCCTTGAAGTTTGCTTCTTCCTTCTTGATATTCTCTAGCAATCTAGCCTGATCTCGCTTCACAGAGCTTAAGGACAAGGGCCTCAAAATATAGGACTTTTGGCCAACTTTAAAGGACAAAGAATTGGCCCTTCCCCTATATGTAACATCATTGTCGGACATCCAGGGTCGCCCTAAAAGTACATGACATGCATTCATTGGTACCACATCGCACAAAACCTTTTCAGAATATGAACCAATGGTGATGGGTACTCGGGCTTGCTGGTTCACTTTGGTCTTGCCACTTGCGTTCATCCAATGTAGCGTGTACGGCTTGTTGTGTTCCTCAACAGGAAGTTGTAACCTGTGCACAGTGTAAGTACTCACAACATTAGTACAGCTACCATTATCCACAATTATAGTGGCATCATTACCCAAAATTTTACAATGACAATGAAATAAATTTTCCCTTTGTTCATTGTCGTTTGGCTCTTCACTTCTGTCCGCATTGAGTGCTCGCATGGCCACTAGAACATTTACTTCTTCTTCTCCCTCTTCAACAATTTCAGGGCCTGGATTGCCATCATCTTCATATTGATCGGGGTCATCTTCGTATTCAGACTCAAGAATGTGTAATGCCCCGGTTTCAAGAATAACAACTTCTCTTTCTTCTCCAGAATCCAACATAGCAATCCGCCTCATATTTGGACACTCAGTAGCATAATGACCTCGGCGTTGACATTTAAAACAAGTGACATCCTTCTTGTCCCTAGCTGGCCTTGGTCGATCAACTTCTGGTGCCTTGCCTCTATCGTCCCTTCGGTAATCCTTAAAATCTTTGGCCATCTCAAATCCTCTTGGCCTGTTCGGTCTCTCATCCCTCACGGGTGGTGACTGCTTGTTCTTATCTTGCCATTGCTTAGTCAACCACGGCTTGTTTGCACTAGACCCAATATTAGATCTGCTAGCTTTCCTCCTTTGTTGGACCTCAATTTCAACAGCAAGATCAATCAAGTCCTTCAGGTCATTGTACTTTCTCAGCTTTACTTCATCAAGAATTTCTTGCCTCAAACCTCGTTTGAATCTTGAAATCAGTAGCATCTCATCTTCTTCGACTTGGCATCTCATCAACAACATTTCCAATTCCTTGTAGTAATCATCAACTGATCTGTTTCCCTGGACACAAAATTGCATTTTCAGATATAGATCACTGCGATAGTTACTAGGAATGAACCTTTTCTCCATGATTCTGATCAATGCATCCCAAGTGTCGATAGGTGCATAGCCATGTCGTTGAATGTCCCTTGCTGTCTTGTGCCACCATGTCAAGGCGTAATCCCTAAATTCACAAACAGCTAGCTGAACCTTTGTAAGTTCGGAGTATTGTTGGCAATCATAGATGAGCTCGATCGCATCCTTCCATTCGACGAACTCGTTTGGATCATGAGTTCCCCTGAATGAGGGGATGGTGAACTTGACACTCCTCAAATCTGGATCTATCCTGTCATCCCTATAATTTTGTCGACCTCGTCGGTCTTCATTGTCATTCCTTCGGGGTTGATCAGGAATCGGATGTCCAAAGGGGTTTCGAACCGGAGCTCGTGGAGCTGGAGGGTTCCTCATAATTGGTGGATTCCGGATCGGAGCTCGCATAATTGGTGGTCCTCGCCTTCTATCAAATTGCTCGGCTTGTTGCTCACGGGCCTCCAATTCTTCCTCGGCATGAGTCATTGCCTCTTGATGATTAATTGCACTGCTTTCTCCCTCGGGACTGTATGCTAACTTAGGGGGTTTGTCAAATTCTTCCTCAAACTTTCTTTCAATTGCACGCATGACACGACTTTGAACTGCTTCGGCATGAGCTGCTAACTTCCCATCAATAGTAATGGCAATATGATCTATTTTGTCATCCAAATTCTGTGCAGTCTCCTTGTTCCGATTAGCCATTTGCTCCAACTTTATGTTCATTTGATTCATGAAAGTCTGCATCAAAGCCTTGATGTCATCGGTCTCAGTGGATGCACCTGCCATATTTAGACACTGGAAACTATATGTATATGCAGTTAGTGAAAACAAATAGAAAATATGAAGAGTGAACCTCACACTTAACACTCAGTCTCTCAACCAAGTTAATTAAGTCCTTTGGTTCAACCACAAATTAAAGTCCAGAAAACTTACTCAAATGTATTCAACCAAGTGCACAAGTAGAAGGTAGAGTGTATGTACGCACAGAACATGAAACAATATGTACTGTTCGACTCGATCAAATAACCGCTGGAATATGTGAAATGCAAGCACAGAAATTATGTTCACGGTTTTAATCGGTAAATGCAATCCAATAAATTCCAAGTCCTCACGTATAAAAGTGAACTCACCAAAGTATGAAAAGTGGAAGCTCACTACACTCGACTCTCAATATTAATCGCACACCCAAGTATTCACTAAACACACAAAATAATCCCTAAATTCCCAAGGTGTATGGTAAGTGAAAGATACACAATGTCAAATGCTTCCAAAACTAAGAGGCTTGACGTCATCACCTCTCTCTCTCTCTTTCTTTTTTTTTTCTTTTTTTTCTTTTTTTTTTCTTTTTTTTCTTTTTTTTTTCTTTTTTTTTAAATAATATATTCAGCAAGTAGGTCAAAATGTGGAGATGTAGAGTGAGTTGGCTGTCTCAAATTCTCTAAGTCCCAAAATTATTAGAATCCCAAATATGTGTACGGCAATGGAGCAAGTAAATGAATTGGTGATTCAGTTGGGGTCCACAAACTTTATCAATTCTCCAACAAAATATGGCTTGCACGTGTAGTGTAATTTGCTTGCAACTATGAATGGGAAGGGAATAGGTAGGTGGGGTCCACGGAATGGGTGAGACAAAATTTTAGTTTGAATTGTTCCTCCCTTTCTAGCCGCAACTTTGATTATTTTGGCAACAATTCCAATCAAGAAAATTGGCAGCTGTGTTTGAGGACTTTTAGTACACCATATCTATTAAAATATTGTGCCCATACCTCTTTTGTCAACCCTTTCAATCAAATGATGACTCCTACTTAATTCTACAATAATTACCCCTACTATCACACATACACACGGCACCTAAGGGATTTTTAGATCAGATTCTTGGTAAGCTCAAGAAATACTTGAAGCTCAACATGAACTTGACGAAAATTACAAGAGCAATCAAGAACACTCATAATCACTCATTTGGAATTTTGGGTGCATGTTAACCAACTAAACACATAAACAATATTACAAATGCAAACATAAACATATGAGAGATCAAACAAGAGAAAACTAACACAAAAACAAGCAAAATACGAAATCAAAGAGCAAAATATATGGATTTTCGGGTTTTTGAACAAAAACACACAAGAACTTCAAACTAGCATAACTTTGTCATCCGAACTCCGATTTGAGTAAACGAGATATGAAAATTCATCTACTCGACGCGAGGATTCCAAATATGAGTTCAGATTTCAGAAATAACCAAAATAACTTTCCAGAAAACACACGAACAGATTCTGCCCTGTTTTGATTTTGAGATTTTTGAGTTTTTATGGAAGATAGATCAACAATATTGTTCTAATGCAAGCTCTGATACCAAAATATTAGAATATGCCATGGATCGATCATTAGAAACAATATTTGAACGAAAATGGAAGCTTACGAAGATGAAGATGGAGATGAAGATGATGATGAAAATGGTGATAAGAGAAGCTACCAAACAAGGGGACCCGAACTCGAGCAGGGAGACACACTAAATGTGAAACAAAGCTCCTCCTTCAAGTGCATGCTTGGTTGATTCCATTCAAGTAGCTTCAAGACCTTGAATGGGTGAGATTAGCCAAAGGCCAAGTTCACAATGGTTGAGAGCAAGAAGATGCTCTCGGGTGACTTTGGGAGTATTTTGCTAACTTGCAATTTGATTGATATTCCAAAAGTGAATACAAAGTGTTTGAAGGGGGTATATATAGACCCACCAAATTACATGGGTTTAAACAACCCAATTAGGGAAAATAAACAAGCTACTAGGGCTGAAGTATAAACTAGAAGAAAACAAAAGATAGGCCCGAAAAACTAATCCTGACACGCGCTATGTCTTCATCACACGCGATGCTTCCTCCTTTATGCTGTTTTGTTTCCACACTCGCATCTAGAGGTGTTTCCTTAGCTCGTGGTTAGTCTTGGGTTTCCGGATCCATACGAATGGATTCCGGTCCTTCTTCCGGTTGCCTCTGGAACTGGATCAGTAACATGCTCTTTATGCGGATTGATCCCGGTTCATGCTCATTGTTGATCTCTTCCTCCTCGAGCATTCGTGCAATCTGAGTTGTGAATCTTTTGGCTCTCTGCCTTGAGCATGGGCCATCTGGTATTAAGGCAAGCACTGTTCCGGCATCCATGCCACTCAACTTGGTTAATCCTAAAGGGAAAATATTTTTGGGTTTGGAATTTAAAAGAAGGCCAAAATTTTGGGTTTTCTAAGTGCCTCGATCATGTACTCGAATTCGGGAATATGGCATGGTCTTGAATCGGTCCCAATTGCAAGTTCTAGTGTCCTTTATTCGAATTGATTTTCACACATCAAAGAAATATTGAGTAAAAATGACTCGGCTCAGATCTCACATGGACGGTTTGATCATGTCACACCCTTATTCTTAAATTTAGCCTTTGAAAAATTCTTGCAAATTATTCAATCAAATTCTCAACATGAAAATTTTGTTTTTCTTCCAAGTGATCATATCATTGGATTTTTATAGCTCAAAACCTCAAGAATTTATATCATGCATATTTTTAATTGTTTTTATCCCAATTTAATAGTTTGAAAATTTCATCCTTAGCCTAAATTCAACATGTGAATTTAGGTGACAGATTTATGCTTGTTTTATGCCGGTTATTTAATTGAAAGCAGTAAAAAGACACTGTGAACATGCAAGCATGTCACAGCTTGTTTTTGGCATGACAGTCACTTATTCATCTTGGACTGTCACACATCTTTTTTTCAAAAATATTTTGAGAATTCAAAACGAAATTCTCTTTGTGGAAAGCAATAAGTACTGGCTTCCAAAATACATTTTGGACCATCATAATCAACAGTTCCAGGGTTCGTTTTACAGCACACGACCTTAATCACTGTACTTCACCAATACATTAATTACAGGAGATACTATACACTTGGGTAAAGTTAGCATTAACAAGCAGTCAAAAGATCTCCTAAATAAAGTTCCAGTTAGCCCAGTCAAAAGTGAATCTCTACAGATTCAGTCCACCTTCAGCATCTTTCTCTTCTAACCCTGAAAGAAGATCATGCTCCAGTGGACGAAGTTGGTCAGGCTGCAGGGCACGCAGTAATCACCCTCGTCTGCTTTACCATTCTCCAGCACTCTTGAGCAGTAAACTCTGGGTCCTTGGTTGCCAAACAGGTCAGGAGTTTCCAGGCTATCAGCCAGCTATGCAAAGACATTGGTCCCCATATATGTCATGACTGATTTATCAGTCACTATCCTGTTTATCATCGCCACCCCCTGCTGGACATGTTCATTGTCCACCTTGCTGAGCAGCATGTACCCCCTGACAAAGATTGAGGCTTTATGATTGTCCTCAATCCCTTGCTTCAGTAGTTCGCAAGCTTGACCCTCGTCCCCTGCTCCAAAAGTGACATGGATGTCATGACACATGGCATCATGATTCCCTATTTCCCGGAAGGGCCGGTTTCAAAGGCACGAATAAAGAAGTTTATTAATTCTGTCTCTTTATTTTTGTTTCAGGAAGCAGATAAACTGGAGCCGAAGGCGGAGCCTAGATTGAAGCTGATAATGCAGGCAGAAGAATACCGGAAGGGCCCGGGTCTCATTAATTTGGGACCCACTCTGTCCAACTAAATCCGGAAGCAGGGAGACCTCCATATGCACAGAAAGATCAAATCAGCATAAGGAGGTCAACGGAGGGTCCCACGAACGCCACCACCGTCGCCGCCGTCAGCATCGGAGATCGCCGGAGGTTCGCCGGAGCTTCGGCGAAGTCGCCGGAAGTTGGTCGGAATCCCGCTGGAGGAGTCGCTGGTGCCGGTCAACGACCGGTCAACGCCGGAATAGTGCCGCCGGACTCAGTGGGCCCCATTCGGATGAAAGTTGGATGATATCTCAGTCCCTGTCGCGGAACAAGCCCCTGTCGCGGAGCAAGAGCCAGTGTCGTGGAACCCCCTTCCGCGACAAAGCCCCCTTCCGCGACAAAACCCCCTTCCGCGACAAGGCCCCTTCCGCGACAAAACCCCCTTCCGCAACAAGGCCCCTTCCTCGACAAAACCCCCTTCCGCGACAAGGCCCCTTCCGCGACAAAAGCCCCTTCCGCGACACGGCCCTCTCTAGCGACAAAACTTATCCAGTTTATTGTTTTCTTGTATCCGAATTGTTGAGAACCGTGCTAGGGTTGTTTAATTTAGTATTATGGGCTTCCTCTATATATATGGGGTCCCCAAGCTTTTGTATACACTTTGATATTTTGACAAACTCTTTTGCATTAATCAAAGTCACATCTCTTTGAGAGTACCCACGGTGCTCTCAACAATTTGTGTGTTTACCACTTGGTTCACCCACACCATTGGAGATTGGAATTTGCTTCAATGGCCACAATGGAAGATGCACTCATGAAGGTCATTTGTCTTGGGTAGATGGCATGGATGCCGGAACAGTGCTTGCCTTAATACCAGATGGCCCATGCTCAAGGCAGAGAGCCAAAAGATTCACAACTCAGATTGCACGAATGCTCGAGGAGGAAGAGATCAACAATGAGCATGAACCGGGATCAATCCGCATAAAGAGCATGTTACTGATCCAGTTCCAGAGGCAACCGGAAGAAGGACCGGAATCCATTCGTATGGATCCGGAAACCCGAGACTGACCACGAGCTAAGGAAACACCTCTAGATGCAAGTGTGGAAACAAAACAGCATAAAGGAGGAAGCATCGCGTGTGATGAAGACATAGCGCGTGTCAGGATTAGTTTTTCGGGCCTATCTTTTGTTTTTCTTCTAGTTTATACTTCAGCCCTAGTAGCTTGTTTATTTTCCCTAACTGGGTTGTTTAAACCCATGTAATTTGGTGGGCCTATATATACCCCTTCAAACACTTTGTATTCACTTTTGGAATATCAAACTTTGCAAGTTAAGCAAATTCACTCCCAAAGTCACCCGAGAGCATTTTGCTCTCAACCTTTGTGAACTTGGCCTTTGGCTAATCTCACTCATTCAAGGTCTTGAAGCTACTTGAATGGAATCAACCAAGCATGCACTTGAAGGAGGAGCTTTGTTTCACATTTAGTGTGTCTCCCTGCTCGAGTTCGGGTCCCCTTGTTTGGTAGCTTCTCTTATCACCATTGTCATCTTCATCTTCATCTCCATGTTCATCTTCGTAAGCTTCCATTTTCCATTCCAATATTGTTTCTAATGTTCGATCCATGGCATATTCTAATATTTTGGTATCAGAGCTTGCATTAGAACAATATTGTTGATCTTTCTTCCATAAAAACTCAAAAATCTCAAAATCAAAATAGGGCAGAATCTGTTCGTGTGTTTTCTGGAAAGTTATTTTGGTTATTTCTGAAATCTGAACTCATATTTGGAATCCTCGCGTCGAGTAGATGAATTTTCATATCTCGTTTACTCAAATCGGAGTTCGGATGACAAAGTTATGCTAGTTTGAAGTTCTTGTGTGTTTTTGTTCAAAAACCCGAAAATTCATATATTTTGCTCTTTGATTTCGTATTTTGCTTGTTTTTGTGTTAGTTTTCTCTTGTTTGATCTCTCATGTGTTTATGTTTGCATTTGGAATATTGTTCATGAGATTAATTGGCTAATATGCTTCCAAAATTCCAAGTGAGTGTTGTTTGAGTGCTCTTGAGTGCCTATGAATGTTCTTATAATCTTCAAGAAATCGTCATAAATTCTTGGTGGCTGCATATTTTGATCACAAAATCTTCTAGTTGCCGTGTGTTAAGTGTAAGATAGGAGTCATAATTGTTGTACTAGTAATGATGATGATGGGGAAACGTTGAAAAGAGGTATGGGTAAAAGTGTGATTTGAAAAGTTGTAAGATTGGGTGAGCACAAATTTCCAATATTGCGGCTAAAAAGGAGGGAGTATTGGCATGTGCAGTAAGTTTATGGAATAAAGTTTGTACTCAAAAGTCCAAGAGGTCGGCTGAAGAGAAAGAATTGGGCATTTAAATAACTAACAAATCAATAATTTCCCATCCCTCACGTGCCCTACCAAAGTTGGAAGATTTTGTTTTTGAGTGGACCCCACCGATCCTCCTATCTTGAATTTAAATTCTACACATGCACGTGCACATCCTAACTTTTGAAAGAATTGTGTGCTACTATGGACCCCACCTGAATCATATAGTATATATTCACCTACTTGCTTAATATATTATTATTATCCTTTAAAAAAAAAAGAAGAAAGAAAAAAAAAGAAAAGAAAAAAAAAAGGAAAAAAAAAGAAAGAAAAAAAAAACGGAAAAAAAAAGAAAAAAAAAAGAAAGAAAAAAAAAGAAAAAAAAACGAAAAAAAAAAAGAAAAAAAAAAGAAAGAAAAGAAAAGAAAAGTGACGTCCACATTACACCTTGGGAATGTAGGGATCCTTTTGTGTGTTTAGCAAATAATTGGGTGTGCGATTAGTATTTGGGAGTCGAGTGAAGTGAGTTTCCACTTTTCATATTGCCGTGAGTTATTTTTATACGTGAGGACTTGGAATTTATTGGACTGCATTTACTGATTAAAACCGCGAACATAATTTCTGTGCTTACATTTCACATATTCCAGCGGTTATTTGATCGAGTCGAGCAGTACATATTGTTTCATGTTCTGTGCGTACATACACTCTACCTTCTACTTGTGCATTTGGTTGAAAACATTTGAGTAAGTTTTCTGGACTTTGATTTGTGGTTGAACCAAAGGACTTAATTAACTTGGTTGAGAGACTGAGTGTTAAGTGTGAGGTTTACTCTTCATATTTTCTTTTTGTTTTCACTAACTGCATATACATATAGTTTCTAGTGTCTAACTATGGCAGGTACATCCACCGAAACCGATGACATCAAAGCCTTGATGCAGAATTTCATGAATCAAATGAACATAAAGTTGGAGCAAATGGCTAATCGGAACAAGGAGACTGCACAGAATTTGGATGACAAAATTGATCATATTGCCATTACTATTGATGGGAAGTTAGCAGCTCATGCCAAAGCAGTTCGAAGTCATGTCATGCGTGCAGTTGAAAGAAAGTTTGAGGAAGAATTTGACAAACACCCTGAGCTAGCATACAGTCTCGAGGGACAAGGCAGTGGAATGAATCATCAAGAGGCAATGACGTCTGCCGAGGAAGAATTGGAGGCCCGCGAGCAAGAAGCCGAACAAATTGATAGAAGGCGAGGACCACCAATTATGCGAGCTCCGATCCGGAATCCACCAATTATGAGGAACCCTCCAGCTCCACGAGCTCCGGTTCGAAACCCCTTTGGACATCCGATTCCTGAGCAACCCCGAAGGAATGACAATGAAGACCGACGAGGTCGACAAAATTATACGGATGACAGGGTAGATCCAGATTTGAGGAGTGTCAAGTTCACCATCCCCACATTCAGGGGAACTCATGATCCAAACGAGTTCGTCGAATGGAAGGATGCGATCGAGCTCATCTATGATTGCCAACAATACTCCGAACTTACAAAGGTTCAGCTAGCTGTTTGTGAATTTAGGGATTACGCTTTGACATGGTGGCACAAGACAGCAAGGGACATTCAACGACATGGCTATGCACCTATCGACACTTGGGATGCATTGATCAGAATCATGGAGAAAAGGTTCATTCCTAGTAACTATCGCAGTGATCTATATCTGAAAATGCAATTTTGTGTCCAGGGAAACAGATCAGTTGATGATTACTACAAGGAATTGGAAATGTTGTTGATGAGATGCCAAGTCGAAGAAGATGAGATGCTACTGATTTCAAGATTCAAACGAGGTTTGAGGCAAGAAATTCTTGATGAAGTAAAGCTGAGAAAGTACAACGACCTGAAGGACTTGATTGATCTTGCTGTTGAAATTGAGGTCCAACAAAGGAGAAAAGCTAGCAGATCTACTATTGGGTCTAGTGCAAACAAGCCGTGGTTGACTAAGCAATGGCACGATAAGAACAAGCAGTCACCACCAGTGAGGGATGAGAGACCGAACAGGCCAAGAGGATTTGAGATGGCCAAAGATTTTAAGGATTACCGAAGGGACGATAGAGGCAAGGCACCAGAAGTTGATCGACCAAGGCCAACTAGGGACAAGAAGGATGTCACTTGTTTTAAATGTCAACGCCGAGGTCATTATGCTACTGAGTGTCCAAATATGAGGCGGATTGCTTTGTTGGATTCTGGAGAAGAAAGAGAAGCTGTTATTCTTGAAACCGGGGCATTACACATTCTTGAGTCTGAATACGAAGATGACCCCGATCAATATGAAGATGATGACAATACTGGCCCTGAGATTGTTGAAGAGGGAGAAGATGAAGTAAATGTTCTAGTGGCCATGCGAGCACTCAATGCGGACAGAAGTGAAGAGCCAAACGACAATGAACAAAGGGAGAATTTATTTCATTGCCATTGTAAAATTTTGGGTAATGATGCCACTATAATTGTAGATAATGGTAGCTGTACTAATGTTGTGAGTACTTACACTGTGCACAGGTTACAACTTCCTGTTGAGGAACACAACAAGCCGTACACGCTACATTGGATGAACGCAAGTGGCAAGACCAAAGTGAACCAGCAAGCCCGAGTACCCATCACCATAGGTTCATATTCTGAAAAGGTTTTGTGCGATGTGGTACCAATGAATGCATGTCATGTACTTTTAGGGTGACCCTGGATGTCCGACAATGATGTTACATATAGGGGAAGGGACAATTCTTTGTCCTTTAAAGTTGGCCAAAAGTCCTATATTTTGAGGCCCTTGTCCTTAAGCTCTGTGAAGCGAGATCAGGCTAGATTGCTAGAGAATATCAAGAAGGAAGAAGCAAACTTCAAGGCGAGGACTGCGGGAAAGGCCAAAATCGACCAATCTATTGGTTCCGCGTCTACCTCTACGGCAACACCAAGCCGATGCTGTCAAGAAAAGAATTCCAACAGGCCATTCAAGACACTGAATATTCAGGTTACTGTTTCTTAGCTGTTGTTAAACCTGTTAATTCTGTATCTGAGAACGGTAATATTGCGCCTAATTTGCCTATTGAATTTTCTAGGATGCTTGAGAAGAACAAGGATGTCTTTCCGGAAGAGCTACCTGCGGGACTGCCTCCACTTCGAGGAGTGGAGCATCGGATTGATTTTGTACCAGGAGCATCTATCCCAAACAGGCCAGCATACCGCATGAACCCGGATGAAACCAAGGAAGTACAACGCCAAGTCCAAGATCTTTTAGACAAGGGCTGGGTTCGGGAGAGTCTGTCCCCATGTGCTGTGCCAGTATTGTTAGTGCCAAAGAAGAATGGGGAATGGCGTATGTGCGTAGATTGCCGAGCGGTCAATGCGATAACCATCAAATATCGGCACCCCATTCCGAGGCTTGATGATATGCTTGATGAAATCGGAGGAGCAACGATCTTTACCAAGATTGATCTTAAAAGCGGCTATCACCAGATTCGCATGCAACCAGGTGACGAATGGAAGACAGCCTTCAAAACCAAGTTTGGCTTATATGAATGGCTCGTTATGCCATTCGGACTGACGAATGCTCCCTCCACATTTATGCGATTGATGAATGAGACCTTGAGAAAGTTTATCGGGAGATTTGTTGTTGTTTATTTTGATGATATCTTAATCTATAGCTACAATGAATCTAATCATATTTCGCATGTGCAACAGGTATTGGACAAGCTGCGGGAAGTTCAATTGTACGCCAACTATGAAAAGTGCACGTTCCATGTTCCCGAAGTAACTTTCTTGGGATTCATTGTTGGGAAAGAAGGACTGAAAGTGGACGATTCGAAGATCAAAGCCATATCTGATTGGAAGCCGCCAGCTAATGTGCCAGAAGTTAGAAGTTTTCTTGGGCTTTGCGGTTTCTTCCGTCGTTTCGTACCACAGTTTAGCATCATTGCCGCCCCGCTTACATCTTTGTTGAAGAAGGGCTTACAGTACAAGTGGGGAGCAAAGGAACAGAAGGCTTTTGAGGAATTGAAAGACAAGCTCACGCACGCACCAATTCTAGCACTGCCGGATTTTGAGGTACCTTTCGAGATTGAGTGTGATGCATCTGGAACAGGTATGGGAGCTGTCTTACTGCAGAATGGGAAAGTTGTTGCCTATCATAGTGAAAAGTTCAGCGGAGCACAATTGAATTATTCAACGTACGATAAGGAATTATATGCTGTGGTCCGAGCACTGAAAACTTGGCAACACTATCTCCGAGGCCGAGAGTTCATTATTCACAGTGATCACGAGACCCTAAAGCACATTAGGGCTCAGGGCCAATTGAGCAAAAGACATGCTCGCTGGAGTGCTTTCATTGAAACATTTCCCTATGTGATCAAGTACAAGAAGGGCAAAGACAATGTGGTGGCCGATGCACTCTCAAGACGCATGGCGTTATCTTCTATTGCAACCACACACTTGATAGGTTTTGAGCATATAAAGGGTTTATATGCAACTGATCCTGATTTTGGAGAAGTATATGCCAAAACCGAAAAGCATGGATTCAAGGAGTACTCTCAACTGGATGGGTTTCTCTACTATGATAACAGGCTATGCATTCCAAGAGGATCCATTCGGGAATTCTTAATCAGAGAGGCCCATAATGGAGATTTGATGGGACATTTTGGAAAGCATGCTACCGTAGGGGTTCTAAGTGAAAAGTTCTACTGGCCGAGGCTACCAAAGCATGTGGAGGATTTCATTGCTAAGTGCTTAGTCTGTCTGAAGGCTAAGTCAACAGTTAAACCACATGGGTTGTACCAACCTTTGCCGATTCCCGAAGGGCCCTGGGTAGATCTATCGATGGACTTTGTTATGGGTTTACCGAGGACTGCGAGAGCCAAAGACTCCATTTTTGTTGTGGTGGATCGATTCTCCAAGATGGCTCACTTTATCCCCTGCAACAAAACCAATGATGCTCACCATGTGGCTAAGTTGTTTTTCAAAGAGGTGGTGCGTCTACATGGAGTTCCTAAGACCATTGTTTCTGATCGTGATGTGAAGTTTGTTAGTTCTTTCTGGAGATCACTTTGGAGAGAGATTGGGACTAAGTTGATGTTTTCCACTTCCTATCATCCCCAGACAGGTGGACAAACAGAAGCTGTAAACAGGGTGTTAGGAAATCTTTTGCGAATCATCACATCTTCAAGCTACAAAAGTTGGGACGAATGCCTTCCTTATATTGAATTCGCATACAACCGCCATGTGCATAGCGCGACAGGTAAGTCTCCTTTTGAGGTTGTGTACGGATTTAACCCACTAACCCCTCTTGATTTGTTGCCACTGCCGAGCAGTGAGCATTTAAATGTTAATGGTAGGGACAGGGCACGAGCAATTAAGGACTTACACAAAGATGTGAATGATAGCCTAGTGAAAGCAGCCGAGATGTACGCCAAATACACCAATCGAGGAAGGAAAAGACTGCTATTGAAGCCTGGTGATTGGGTCTGGCTACACATGAGGAAAGAAAGATTCCCAGCTGCAAGACAGAGCAAACTTTCCCCTCGAGGAGATGGACCATTTAGAGTGTTGAAGCGGATTAATGATAATGCGTATAAAATTGAATTGCCTTCTGAATATACCATTAATCCTGTGTTTAATGTTGCAGATCTTTCACTCTATGAACGGGACGAGGAGTTGGATGCTAGTCGGTTGATGGATCAACCTTCCCAAGGGGGTGGGGATGGCATGGATGCCGGAACAGTGCTTGCCTTAATACCAGATGGCCCATGCTCAAGGCAGAGAGCCAAAAGATTCACAACTCAGATTGCACGAATGCTCTAGGAGGAAGAGATCAACAATGAGCATGAACCGGGATCAATCCGCATAAAGAGCATGTTACTGATCCAGTTCCAGAGGCAACCGGAAGAAGGACCGGAATCCATTCGTATGGATCCGGAAACCCGAGACTGACCACGAGCTAAGGAAACACCTCTAGATGCAAGTGTGGAAACAAAACAGCATAAAGGAGGAAGCATCGCGTGTGATGAAGACATAGCGCGTGTCAGGATTAGTTTTTCGGGCCTATCTTTTGTTTTTCTTCTAGTTTATACTTCAGCCCTAGTAGCTTGTTTATTTTCCCTAATTGGGTTGTTTAAACCCATGTAATTTGGTGGGCCTATATATACCCCCTTCAAACACTTTGTATTCACTTTTGGAATATCAAACTTTGCAAGTTAAGCAAATTCACTCCCAAAGTCACCCGAGAGCATTTTGCTCTCAACCTTTGTGAACTTGGCCTTTGGCTAATCTCACTCATTCAAGGTCTTGAAGCTACTTGAATGGAATCAACCAAGCATGCACTTGAAGGAGGAGCTTTGTTTCACATTTAGTGTGTCTCCCTGCTCGAGTTCGGGTCCCCTTGTTTGGTAGCTTCTCTTATCACCATTGTCATCTTCATCTTCATCTCCATGTTCATCTTCGTAAGCTTCCATTTTCCATTCCAATATTGTTTCTAATGTTCGATCCATGGCAGTAGATCCCTCTTCCCTTGATCTTACTTAGTCCCCTTCTTCCATAAATTCCCCTATCCTTTTATTTTTCTTTATTTTGTGTTCTTGTTCATCCGGTGACCAACTTAGCCAAACAATCGATCCATGGCAAAATGCTTGCAGAGCTGGGATGAGCCGGAGGTTGAAGTTTCCAGCTTCCTCGCACTTTAGCAGGAGTTCCTCTTTCTGCTCCTCGACTCCCAGCTGCCACATCTTCACGATGGTGGTCTCCAGCTCGCACCTTTTGTAGACAATGGGGAGATCTGCCGCATCCCTGAGTTTCTTGCATGCCTCCCTGACAGTGAACACCTTTTTGATGTCGTCCTCTCCGATGCGAGAGAGGATCTCCCCCAAGAGTTCCACCGGAAGGTCCAGCAGCTCAGTTCTTCCTTCTTGATCTTGATTTGGGTCTGCGGGAATGATGCCTCTGGAAAGACATGGAGTAGTAAACAAGTCTGATACCAGTAGTCTCACTCCTTCAGCTAGTTCTAAACATAGGTCGCTGAATGAGAGAGTTGAAACTATTTTTAGCAAATTTTTGATAAACATATTCAAGTTGGAAAAATCAACATCCTCACATTTTGAGCTAAGCTCTAAATGTGAGTTAATTGGTTTTTACTGGAATTTACTAGATAAAAAGACATAGAGTTGAATTTTTGAATCCAACTCTTATTGCAACAAAATAGAGAGAGAAGTGAGGATCTGGGACCCTTACAAATTTTTCTTAGACTATAAATAGTCTAAAAGGTTTTGGAGTGGTCAAAGGATCAAAAAGTAAAATTTCATAGGCTATTAAGTCTACGAAAGAGATTTGGATTTTTATCACTTAAAAAGTGATTTAAATCATGTGAAATAGGTAGCAAGATGATTAATGATGAGGAACAAATGCACATGGCCAATTATGCAATCACTAGCATAAAGTAATGGATCATGGAGAATAAAAATAAAATAAACATGCACAAACACAAAAAGGGCATTTTTGGATTTTTATGAGAAATGTTCACTTGTTTATTTAATAAAACTGGGGGTGTGAGTGGTCCCCCATTTGTATTTTGTTTTGGGAAATGGGTATTCAAGAATGAAACATGGTGTTCCATTTGAATATTCCCCACTTAGCCCAAAATAATAAGCATAAGTCAAACACTTTAAAAGAAAAGAACATTCTACCACTTTTTGTCTTTTTAGACATAAATGCCATGCCAAAAGTGTTGGAAAAATTTTGGCATGGTTTCGTCTATAATACCATGTTTCCCGTATGTGTAAACATCAACTTTCGAGTTGAGATATCAACTCTCGAGTTGAGTTTGCAATTTGTGGTTAACAGGTACCCGACAAAAGCATTTATTGACAAAATATACATAACACAGTACATGCATAACTGAAAACAAACACAGACAATCCATTCATACCATGATCATGCAAAAATTTAGCCAAAAACTCATGCTCCAAAAACATAAATACGGCAGTACCATCAACATGCATATCTAATCAACATTATCAAATGACCAGTAAAATAACACAGTGATTGTAAGGGAAAAACAAACCACTGTGTTTCCCATTTTCACAGATTTTTAATCCCAAACACAGTTAACTAAATATGTACACAGACAACAAAAACAGAACAACAAAACCACATAATGAACAAAAACATGATTTTTGAGGGTTTTGCAACCCTCATTTTCGAAATAAGACATCCCCAATACCACAGAAAACTAAAGAATCACAACAATGGCAGTTTCGAACATAAACACACAAACCCTAGGTTCTGCCTATTGTGTTCTACCCTCTTCCCGATCATGCCCACTATACTCCGACTACATTCCGACCATCCCCAACGTGAAAACAGGCTTCATTTCCTTCCCATTACCGATTTCGCAAAAGCATGGAAGAAACACTGGAAATCGCGAAAATAGGGTGCGAAATCGAAATAGGAAACTTACCCGACACTCCCAGTAGGATTAGACGAAGAAGACGCCATTTTTAAACACTTTGCACGGAGTTGATCAAAGAAAAACTCTGGCTCGAGCTCTGGTTTCGCGAGGGAGACGAAGTTCGCGAGAGGGGATACGGGGGAAAATATCGAAGTGTGAAAAGTGAAAGTGAGGGAAAAGAGGGGGAATAAGGAATATAAAGGGGTAGGAGATTTGGGTAATTCGGTCTATTGGAGACCGAACCATCAATTCGGTCTAGACCGAATTGATGTGGTTTCCAGGTGTTTGTGTGAGATTCGGTCTCTTAGGCCAATTCGGTCTAGACCGAATTGGAAAGGGAAGCAAACACACTTGCTGCAATGTGCTCTTTTGAAGTCAATTCGGTCTTAGACCGAGTTGGTTTAGAGGCCGAATTGCAGAAAAAGACCGAATCTGGTTTCTTAGGAAAAATAAAGGGGGATGCTTTTGTGAGGCAATTCGGTCTATATGGGCAATTCGGTCTAGACCGAATTGCCTTTTAGATCGAATTGCTCACTTGCATAAATAAAACTTAAGGGATCACAAATGCCTTTTGTAGATCAATTCGATCTATTCAAAATCAATTCGGTCTAGACCGAATTGCCATAGATCGAATTACTACTTGGCCAAATTTACACAAGGATGGAGGATGTGTCTTGGGGAAGCCAATTCGGTCTCTAGGGCCAATTCGGTCTAGATCGAATTGGCTTGGAGATCGAATTGGTTAAAAATTTCCAAGGCATCCTCCAATGCGATCTGTTTCAAACAATTCGATTTAGATCGAATTGATCCAAAATAGATCGCATTCAACACTTAGAACATTTTTTAATCATTTTCAAAATTTACCATTTTCTGAAATTATGGATTTTCTTAAAAATAAGCATATCGAAAACACCCATTTAAACAGAAATAATACTCTATTATAAATTGCTTGCATAAATTAGGTTGGATTAACACCCTCATTTTATGGAGTTATTCCGGATTTTAAATTTCTCTAAATTCCGAAATTGCTTTCCATTAAATTTGGTATTAATCCAACCGGGAACCTGGTTTTCAAAGCTTTATCCTTCTTTTTGTCGGTTCGATGAACTCATGCAAGGCAAACATAAGAAAAATTATTAGATTTTCTCCAAATATCAACATCCTCACATTTAGAGTCTTAGTACTCTAAATGTTTAGTTGATTTTTTTTGGACACTTATCATTCGAGACGAATAAATACATAATAAATAATTATATAGATGTATAGATATAAATATTTATTGAGCATAGGCCGGCTCTGATGTCATTTGGACTTCCTTTCCGGGGTCGAACTGCCCTAGATACTCCTTCAACCTGTGTCCATTCACCACCAGCTCTCCTTTGTCAGTTCGAATCCTGACAGCTCCACTTTCAAACACGTGCACCACTTCGTATGGCCCTTCCCATCTGGATTTAAGCTTTCCGGGGAACAGCTTTAACCTAGAATTGAATAACAAGACATTTTGGCCAACATAGAAGTGTTTAGACTTTATGCGACGATCGTGTAACTTCTGGGTCCGCTCTTTGTAAATCCTCGAGCTTTCATAAGCTTGCGGACGTATTTCCTCAATTTCATTGAGGTCCAACTTGCCTTTACTCTGAGCAACTCGTGGGTCAAAATTAAGCGTTTTTACGGCCCAGTAAGCCTTGTGCTCTAGTTCTACAGGCAAATGACGGGCTTTTCCAAAGATAAGCCTGTATGGGGACATCCCAATGGGAGTTTTGAATGCAGTGCGGTATGCCCATAGAGCATCATTGAGTCTACGTGACCAGTCTTTGCGGGTTATCCCCACAGTGGCTTCGAGTATGTGTTTGATTTCGCGGTTAGATACCTCGACTTGGCCACTGGTTTGGGGATGATAAGGCGTGCCGATCTCGTGGAGAATCCCATTTTCGCTCATGAGGTTTGCAAAAGCTTTGTTGACAAAGTGGGTTCCTCCATCAGATATGATTACCCTATGTACACCAAATCGATTGAAAATGTTATTTTTCAAAAATTTGATGACTTGGTGACCATCGTTGGTTGGCAACGCAACCGCCTCGACCCACTTGGACATGTAATCGACAGCTACCAAGATGTAGTGATTCCAATCAGATGTTGGGAATGGTCCCATGAAGTCAATACCCCATACATCGAAAATCTCAAAGATGAAATTCCTTTTTGCGGCATTTCATCCCTCTTGGAGATATTCCCTAGTCTTTGGCATCTGTCGCAAGCCTTAACAAATGCCATGGATCGAAGCAAATAAATCGAATAGATGAAGATAGGTGAGGGTTTTCGGTTCCCACAAACTCTCAAATGACCTCAAGAATAAATTGATTCATGCTTTCAAGCAAAATGTTCAATAATATTTCAAAAGGTGAGAATGAAGTTGGGGGAAGCCATATATATAGGCAAACCCTAAGTACAATGATTAAAAACTAAACACTTAATTAGGGGCTTTAATCAACCCATTACAATAATTAAACTAGCCTTAAAACAAATTAAACAAGTGTTGAAAAATGAGATCCCATGTCGCTAAGCAAGGGAAAACTGGTCATGAAGCAAATGGAGGTTCCGCGACAGGAAATGGAAATTTGAAATCCATTCGGGGCTTCGCGTAGAAGGGCACGGGAGCTGGAGGTCCCGAAGAGACAAGCCTAAAATCCTTATACTGCAGGACTTGAGGTCCCGGGAGCCTCCAACCTTGTTGGCACAAAGGAACTTGGCAATTTGAACCTGTCGAGAAAAAGGCTATCGCGGAGCACGGCTTCGTGTCGCGATACACCGAGGGCTTCGCGACACCACCGAACTTGAAGGATCGCGACAGGGTCGAAGACGCAGGTTCTGTCGGGGCTTCTTTCTACGAAGACAATGTCCGACGGTAAGGAAGATGGTCGGAGATGGAGCTCAGAGGCCGACAACGTTGGTGGAGCTCCTCGGAAATGGATAATGATGATGAAGGTGATGATGAACGATGAGGATGGCCAACGTCTCTTGGAATGAGAACAAGCTGATCGGAAATGGAGGTGGTAGCCGGAGTTGCGGCGACGTCGGGATTTTGCTCTTCGATGATGTTACGGTTTTCGGGGTGACCGGAATTGAATCGTGGAGACTGTGGATGGCTGCCGAAGCTCCGAAGGTGATGGCGGAGGGTACTGCTCGGCCGTGGACTTGGTGAGGGGATAACTTGAGTGTTTCTTCAATGGTGATCGGCGAGGGAGGCCTCCGGTGATGGTGACAAGCTTCTGCCATCGTCCTCCCCATGGAGACGACGAGGGTCTCTTCCTTCTTGGACATGGAATCGCCGAAGTGGAGTTGCAGCAATGAGTAGCGGCGACTTGCCGGAGATGAAAAGGGAGATGGTGATCGGAGGTTTGGCCGCTGCGGTTGTAAAACTGAGGTCCTTGATGGCGATGATGAAGATGATGAGAGGAAGGTGGTCGGCGGACGGCGGAAGCTTTGGCCATGGAAGACGACGCCGAAAGGGAGGAGTGGCTCGCCGGAAAAGAAGAAGGGTGGCCACCTCTCGCTTCCGGAATAACGAGGAAGACGACCGCGGTTGCTGATGGTGTTAAGGGATGAGGACGTTGGTTGCCGCCGTTGGATATGATGGTCGGAGTTGTGAGCCGGTGTGGACTGAGGGTCGGCGGCTGATCGGAGTTGCCGGAGTTGGAACTGACTGGAGGAGGAAGACGATGGGAGAAGGAGGCGGGTGGTGGACTGCCGGACTGCTGGGCCTTTTCCTTGAGCTGGGCCGAGGATGGAGAACTGGGCCAATGGAGTGCTGGGCTCGGTGCCGTAAAAATCCGGATCAACCAAACCCATTACCCGGTCCGGTCCGACAAGGGTAGAAAAGACCCGACTAAATTAAAGGACCCAGACGGAATCCAATTGTGGATTCCCCAATTTTGAAGCAGTAAGCCATCACCGTCGCCGGAGAGTCGCCGGAAGATGACCGGGGAAGTCGTCGGAGCATCGGAGCATCACCGGAAGGTCAAACGGAGCTCGCCGGAAAGTTGGCCGGAAGTTGGTCGTCGCCGGAAAGTCGCCGAAAGATGACCGGAGAAGCCGCCGGAGCACCGGAGCATCGCCGGAAGGTCAAACGGAGCTCGCCGGAAAATTGACCGGAAGTTCGCCGGAGGTCGGCCGGAACCACCGCCGGTCGCCGGACAAATTTTGGTCAAAGTCGGAAGATGGTCGGATAATATTATAGATTAATGTAATAGTATAAGACTTCAAATTTTGGGAGAAGGCTTTGTCCCTATCCTTTGTCCTTAAGCGCTTTGTCCCCAAGCCACGCATAGAGACAAAGCCCTGCTTAGAGACAAAGGGACTTGTCCCCAAAGCTCTGTCGCTAAGCAGACTCTGTCGCTAAGCAGGCTCTGTCGCCAAGCGGGCTCTGTCGCCAAGCAGGCTATGGCGCCAAGCAGGCTCTGTCGCCAAGCAGGCTTTGTCGCCATGCCACGCATAGGGACAAAGTCCTGTTTAGCGCCCAAATCGCCCGCTTAGCGCCCAATGCCTTATTTTCGTCCCTTTTTCATTTTTCTTCCTTTGTAAGTGTTCCTAGGGGCTTTGGCACTATATATATGCCTCCCCCATCATTTGTAAGACTCATCTTTTGCCTTGAATGAAATTAACTTGATATTTCTCTCAAAAGATCACCTTGTGAGTTTACACACACTCTCACAAACACCTTTGAATGCTTGTTGGGAAACATTCATCACTTTGGACTTGAAGCATCCTTGTGATTATTAAACCAAGGCTTGAGCTTGGAGGATTGGGATGAGGTCACGGTTCTAAACACCTTGGTTGCTTCCCCTTTCGGTTCTTGTTGTGGTTTGCTTCCCTATCCTTTCCTTTCCCTCTTGTTCTTGCAAGTAGTAACCAAGGGATCCATGGCATCCTAAGTTATTTGGTATCAGAGCTACACTTGGTTCTACTTGTTTTTCCATAAAAATCGAAAAATCCCAAAAACTTGTTCTTCACCATTCCCCATTTGGAACCACGTTCCATTTGGCAATTATAATCAACCATTCCTAAGGGGATATGCTGTCCAAATTTTTCCACAAACCATCAAAAACTCAAAAACTCCAAAATACAAAACTGGACAGAATCTGTTTTGGACCATTTCGGACTTAATAACTTTGAATTTTGCAAATCTGGGCACATATTTGGATTCCTCATGTTGAGTAGATGAATTTACATATGTGGATCATCAAAAACGGACATCGTATGACAAAGTTATGGTAGTTTGAAGTTTGTGTGTGTTCTTGATCAAAAAATCCGAAAATCACCATATTGTGGTCTTTGATCTTGTGTTTTTGTGTGTTTGTTGTTAGTTTTCCCATATTTTATTTCTCATATGTGAATGAATGCTTTTGGAATGTGTTTATAAGAATAATTGGTGATTTGCATTCAAAAATTCCAACTTGAGTGTTCTTGTGTTCTTGAGTGTTCTTCACCAATCTTCAAGTTGTTCTTGGGGAAAACCTTTGAATCCAAAAATCTGAAAATTTGTAAATGTTGGAAGGAGCATAATGATGAGCTAGTTGGAAAGAAATTTGAAAGGTGACATCCTAGCTTGCCTTGAGCCACGGGAGATGAAGTGACTACATTCTAGCTTGAAAAGTCAAAAATTGTGTACTCTCCAGTGGGCCCCACACGTCCAACTCCTATCTCCCATATACGTAAGGCTTGAAAATCAAAATTGTGGGCTTTGTCCCTAAATACCCTTTGTCCCCAAGCACCATTTTGTCCCCAAGCACCATTTTGTCCCTAAACCCCCCTTTGTCCCTAAACACCCTTTGTCCCTAAACACCCTTGTCCCTATACACTTGTGTCTCTAGACACTTGTGTCCCTAAACAACTTGTGTCCTTAACCTTTCACGACACGCCCTTTCGCGACAAGCGCCACACCTTGCGACGGGTCATCTCTCCATTTGGGCAATATTTTTCAAAATTTTTCCTAAGTCGGATATACACAGTTGGCACTTGGTTCCTCTGATTTATTTTAAATCACGAACACAGAGTTGAAATTTTAATCGGGCAATGTTCCGCTCTTAAAATTCCTCTCATAACAAGTGAAACCGAGCTGTTGAAATTCCTCCGGAAAAATTTTATCTGATAAATTGGAGAGTACTGTTGAAAATTTTTGTCGCGTACCGATATTGGGAAAAACCTTGTGTGATCATATTTGGGAGTCGAGTGTTGTGAGCTACCACTTTTCAAATTTTGGTGAGTTCACTTTTATATTGTGAGGTCTTGGAATTATTGGATTGCAATTGCCGATTAAAACAGTGAACATAATTTCATTGCATTGCATTTCACATATTTTCCTAGCGGTTGTTGATAGAGTCGAACATTGCATTTGTATCTTGCATTGTGCGTACGTATATTCAGGCCTCACTCTCCGCCACTCGAAATTTGTTTGTGATCACTGTGGACTGCAGATATATACCAGGTTGTGAATTAACCCAGCATTCAGCCATCGGGTTGTGAGCAAACTGAGTGATTTTACCGAGTGATCCAGATAAATTCCATTATTATTATTATTATCTATAATATTTTCATCTTCTTTGCAGGTGCTATTTAATTTTTCTTGTTAGTATTTTGAAATGGCAGGTTCAGAACAACCTTCCAACCAGGATCTGATGGATATGCTGCAAAGGATCAATGCTCAACTTGAGAACATGGAGCAGAAGATGAATAGGATTGCCGAGTGTAGGAGAGCTCCACAGCTGGAACATGTGTCTCTGAGTCTATTAAATTTTGATGACGGAAAGAAGCAGCCTGACAAGGCATTTTCTGAGAAGTCAGATGACAGTGAAGAATATTCCGAAGGACTGAATGTGGAAACCAGCACTGGGGACACACCTTCTAACACTTTTGAGGAATGCCAAAAGTCTCCAAGGGTAAGATCTTATCATTTTTCTACTTTGGAAAAAGTCCCGAGGTCTCAAGTGATGAATGAGCAAAAGTTGAATCCGCCAGGTAACTTCACCACTCTCGAATTAAATCCTGAATACATTGATCCAATTTGGGAATATACAGAAAATTTGAGACTGGACCAATATCAGTATCAGTATCAATTGCATTTGCTTGAAAAATTAATTTTGCCTGATAGAATGAATGCTGATTATGGTCGAGTTCATTACACTGGAAAGATCCCATTGAGTCACTTGTCTTATCTGATCAAATCATTTGGGTCAAAAGGTATCAAAGTGCACCTACGTGCCCATCGTTTTCCATTCTCTGACAAGAAAATTCCTTTTGATCATGAGCAATCTCCGCCAGTGACACGTGTTGGAGTTTCTGAAGCAGCGCAAGTGAGGAATAATCCAGGTGACCGCGCTCCAATTCTTGAGAAATTTAAAGCTGATTTTCGAGGAGCAATTTCCACTGCATCTGATGAAAACAATTATTTTTATAGGAAATTGAAGTCTGGAGCTGCGGGCGATCACACCTTGAACATCCTCTTAGAAGCTAGAACTGAGAAATATATCTGCTCCCTGGAGAATAATTCTGATGATTTTATATTCCATTTTTGTTTTTCTAGAATGATGCGAAAATGTAAAATTTATTCGAGACCGGTTTGTGTAGGTTTATCCCGCGCGATTGATCCATCTCGAGTAATGACTCTTCCCGCTTTGGAGTCCAAAGCTTCTGAAGGGGGAGAGGATGCCGTAAAAATCCGGATCAACCAAACCCATTACCCGGTCCGGTCCGACAAGGGTAGAAAAGACCCGACTAAATTAAAGGACCCAGACGGAATCCAATTGTGGATTCCCCAATTTTGAAGCAGTAAGCCATCACCGTCGCCGGAGAGTCGCCGGAAGATGACCGGGGAAGTCGTCGGAGCATCGGAGCATCACCGGAAGGTCAAACGGAGCTCGCCGGAAAGTTGGCCGGAAGTTGGTCGTCGCCGGAAAATCGCCGAAAGATGACCGGAGAAGCCGCCGGAGCACCGGAGCATCGCCGGAAGGTCAAACGGAGCTCGCCGGAAAATTGACCGGAAGTTCGCCGGAGGTCGGCCGGAACCACCGCCGGTCGCCGGACAAATTTTGGTCAAAGTCGGAAGATGGTCGGATAATATTATAGATTAATGTAATAGTATAAGACTTCAAATTTTGGGAGAAGGCTTTGTCCCTATCCTTTGTCCTTAAGCGCTTTGTCCCCAAGCCACGCATAGAGACAAAGCCCTGCTTAGAGACAAAGGGACTTGTCCCCAAAGCTCTGTCGCTAAGCAGACTCTGTCGCTAAGCAGGCTCTGTCGCCAAGCGGGCTCTGTCGCCAAGCAGGCTATGGCGCCAAGCAGGCTCTGTCGCCAAGCAGGCTTTGTCGCCATGCCACGCATAGGGACAAAGTCCTGTTTAGCGCCCAAATCGCCCGCTTAGCGCCCAATGCCTTATTTTCGTCCCTTTTTCATTTTTCTTCCTTTGTAAGTGTTCCTAGGGGCTTTGGCACTATATATATGCCTCCCCCATCATTTGTAAGACTCATCTTTTGCCTTGAATGAAATTAACTTGATATTTCTCTCAAAAGATCACCTTGTGAGTTTACACACACTCTCACAAACACCTTTGAATGCTTGTTGGGAAACATTCATCACTTTGGACTTGAAGCATCCTTGTGATTATTAAACCAAGGCTTGAGCTTGGAGGATTGGGATGAGGTCACGGTTCTAAACACCTTGGTTGCTTCCCCTTTCGGTTCTTGTTGTGGTTTGCTTCCCTATCCTTTCCTTTCCCTCTTGTTCTTGCAAGTAGTAACCAAGGGATCCATGGCACTCGGTCTTGGACAGGTCATGGCATGGGCCGGACAGGTTTGGGCCTTCATCAATCACAAATGGGCCGGATGGTGTGGTTGGGCCGGACATGAGGAGATGGTGCTTAGTCTGGACTTGAGATGGGCCTTGTTGATTGGGCTGTGCTCGGCCCAACAGGTAGTGGGGAGGATTGAATTGTGTGTTGGTGGGCTCAAGGGTTTTGGGCTTGCTTAAATTCCAGATTGTGGATTCCTTAATTTGAGGCCAATGATTTGTCTTCATCAAATTAATTACTTGAAGCCCACTTGAATTTTGTTCTGGATAACTCCAAATATTTTTCTGTCTGCTCAAGATATTTTCCAGTCGGTTCCAAATAATCGGATCGGGCCGTCCGTCAGTCGGGTCGGTCCGGACATCCATGTCACACTCTCCCCCTTCAAAAGCTTTGGACCCCAAAGCTGATTGAGAAATATTTGCCGTAGGTACAATCAAGCAGCTCAGACTCCCAGAGTTGAATCTCCTGCAAAAATAATTATTTCCATCAGATGCAGCAGTCATTGTTCCACAAAAATCAGATTTCAATTTTTCAAGTATTGGAACACAATCACCTGGAGTAAATTCCAATTGCTTGGCTTTGCACAGATCAACACAATTGATTGACGCTCGTTCAAGGCCACGGAAGGATCGCCATTTTGATGGTGGAAAATGATGCAATCGCAGATGCACCCTAAATCCTTTCAGTCCCAAATAAAATATTAAATAGCGCATATGACTCAATGGGACTCTACCAGTGTAATGAAATTTACCATAATCAGTATGCATTTTATCAGGTAAAATTAATTTTTCTAATAAGTGCAAACGATACTGATTAGGCTTTGAACTTTCAGCATGTTCCCAAAATGGATCAACATATTCGGAATATGATTCAGAAATTATGCAGTTTTCATCTGAACTATGTTGCTCATGGATGGGAAATTCATCGGGTATAATCAAGGTAGAAAAATGGAAAGAATGTACCCTTGGGAGCTCTAAAGAATCATGGACCAATTTAACATGTTCTGTAGGAAGCTCAGCTTGTTCTATAGGAAGCTCACTAGTTGGAGATGATGTGCTGCATGATTCTTCCTCGGTTAAGCTTTCTGGCTCGGTCCTGTCAAGATTATCAAACAATTGTTCAGATGCAATATCTGCTATTTTAGCATTTTCATTATATTCTTGACATGAAGATTCTCCCTTTAAATCATCACATGGAACTTCAATTCCAATATAGTCATCCATTCTGATTGGGACATCCGATTTGGAGTGGATCTCATCTCCCCAGTTCTTTCTCATGAAATCCATCAAATCTGCTATGGTTGGCTCGACTGGTGCGCTCTCTTCCTTAGCTGGCTCTTCACATCTGTCAACATTATCAATCTACTCTTTTCCTTCCGCTATGACATCTTTGGCATCATTCTGAAATTGTAGCGGATCTGCAACTTCATCTGCAATACCACCATCCATATGCCTTTGCAAGGAATCCTCACCAGAAACAATAGTAGTATTGATGGTACGCTGAAGTGCTTCAATATCAGATTTCGTGGCAATATCTTTCATCATGGACATCATCATATCCATTAGACCAGTCATTGTTGGCTCAACGTGTCCTGCCATATCAGAAAGGAAAAACTAGTATATATATATAAAGTTAGAAAATAAAATAAAAATAAAATATTTTTGGTGATCTCCTCTCTTTTCTTTCTTTCCTCACTCAGTTCTCAAACTCAAAGTGTTCGATCACAATTCAATTCTTGAGGCTCATTCAAAGAGTCGAGTAGGAAGATCGGATTAAATATGTGACGCACAATGCACGAAACAAAATGCAAAGTTCGACTCAATCAAAGAAAAGAAAATACTTGTGTGTGATATGCAATGCAAAATGATAATCGGTTGCAATTTCGATAGGGGCACTTGCTTATCACGTTTCAGTTCCCTTTAATCGATTAAGCTCATAATATATAAGTGGAAAATGAAATCTCACAAGTAAAAATCGCTCAAGAAAATACCCGATTACTCAAGTGACTTCTCGGGCTAGGTTTCACAACCGTGCCAGTCCAATATCCACTTTATTGTAAAAATTACTCAAGTGGCTTCAAGGGCTAGGTTTCACAATTGTGCCAGTCTAATATTCACTTTATTGTAAACACTCAAGAAATAGTCCCAAATATTTGTGGGTGGCTCACTTTTGCACTCAAGACAAACCAAACACTCAAATCCCCAAATAATTGATGCTGTCAGCTTTCTTGTGGGTTGGACAGTGTGTTAACTCGAGTTGTAGCATGCCCAAATGAACCCCAAACACTATGGGACCAATTCCTTAACAAACGTTGGCTTATTAGGAACACAATGCAAAAAGAATCAGTCCTTTTGTCGCTCACACGCGCCCACACTCGCCCAATACTTTTGGTGTCGCCAGAAAAGTACACCTTTTGCCAAAAGTGTGATAGTGACCTCAAAACAAGTCCAAAATGGGTGATTCAAATTTCTATGGATTCAGCCCTCAAAGGGCTTTCAAATGGTTGAAGATTCATCAAGAAATTCGATGATCTTCATATGTTCATACACCTTCAAAGTTTGGACAGATTCGGACTCACACTGGCAATCTTTTTGTTTTTGATGTTTGGGCGACCAAATGAACTCCAAAACTCTTGAAACCAGTCCCAATCGATTCCTAACACCCAAAATATGTAAAGTAACCTTGAACAGATACCAGACCTGATTCCCCCAAGTGATACTCAAACAACAAGTGCAGGATATGAAAAATGAAAGCAAACTAAGCAACCCTTAACATCAATCTTGCAACCAATGCTCAAAATGCTTAGGAAATGACGAGGACGTCTAGTCCGACAAACTTGTCCAAACAAGAAAAGCTGCCACGGATCGATTGAATACTATAGGCTATTAATGGAAATAACAAGAATGAAAGATAGATGAGACTTCACTAAGAATAGATTGAAGCTTGAAGACAACCAACCCCTCCAATATGGTGACCCCCTTCCTCCTTTCAATCCTTCAAAGTGATAATCAATCGAGGTGTCTCAATCTCGATTGATAGCCGAAGCCAAGCTTGAATCAAATCCATGAATTTGAGAGAAAATGCTCTCGGTAATGATTTTTGAAAGAAGAGTGTATTTTCATTCAATATCAAAAGTGGCTACAAAAGTGTTAGGGTTCCCATATATATAGGGAAACCCTTAAACAAGCAAAAGGAAGGAAATAAACAACCCTACACGAGTTTTCAACAAAACAGTAAGGAAAAGATAGGTTGGTCGCGGACTGAGGGCTTTGTCGCGGAGCTTGGCATCGCGACAAAAGTCGAGGCTGGGCGACAATGGCTCCTTTTCCGCGACAAAGGGACCTTCCACGACTAGGGGCCTTCCGCGACAAAGTGACCTTCCGCGACAAGGGGCCTTCCGCGACAAAGGGACCTTCCGCGACAAGGGGCCTTCCGCGACAAAGTGACCTTCCGCGACAAAGTGACCTTCCGCGACAAGGGGCCTTCCGCGACAAAGTGACCTTCCGCGACAAGTGACCTTCCGCGACAAGGGGCCTTCCGCGACAAAGTACTCCGAGACTGAATCTGAACTGGGTCCATCCTTCACGACTCCGGCGTTGACTTCCGTTGACCGGCGTTGACCGGAGACTTTTCCGACCAAGTTCCGGCCAGATTCCGGCCAGGTTCCGGCAACCTCGCCGGAGCTCTGTCGGTGTTTCCGGCGACGGCGACGGCGGTGGCGGCGGCGGCGACGGTGACGGCGGAACCCTCCGTTTTGACCTCTTCATGCTGGTTTGTTCTGTTTTTGCATCCGGAGGTCATTCTGCTTTCTGTTTTCAGTCTGAAGAAGCGGGACCCAGAGTGATGGGTCCCGGTTCTGTCCGGAATTCTTCTGTCTGTTCCCACTGGATGACTGTGCTTCCTTTGATCTGTTCTGCTCGGCATTTGGACTGCTCCCATTTATCTGATTCCTCAGATAATATTTTGGCAATAGCAGTCAGGAATCTCTTGGCGCGCTGTTTTGAGCAGGGTCCCTCCGGGATGGTCAACGCTGTTGACTTGGCTCCCATGCCATCCCCTCCCCCTTCGGAAGGTTGAGCCATCAACCGATCAGCATCCTCATCGTCCCTCTCGTACAGCTGCAAATCTGCAACATTAAAAGTGGGATTCAGTCCGTACTCCTCAGGCAGTTCTAGTCTATAAGCATTATCATTAATTCTATCTAGAACTCTAAATGGTCCGTCTCCTCGAGGAGAAAGTTTGGTGCGTCGTTTCATGGGAAATCGCTCCTTGCGCATGTGCACCCAAACCCAATCCCCGGGGTGGAGTATGAGCTTCTTTCTGCCGCGATTGTTGTATTTCGCATATGTCTCAGCGGCTCTTTCCAGACTTTTCTGCATGTCCTTGTGCAAATCCTTAATCGCTCTCGCCCTGTCCCTGCCAACTGCATTTTTATGCTCACTCGGAGGAAGTGGCAACAGATCCAATGGTGTCAGTGGGTTAAAGCCATAAAGTATTTCGAATGGTGACATGTGTGTGGCACTGTGTACATGTCTGTTATAGGCAAACTCAATATATGGAAGGCATTCATCCCAACTTTTAGAATTGGAAGATGTGATTATCCTCAACAGATTGCCAAGGACCCGATTGACAGATTCGGTCTGGCCATCTGTTTGTGGGTGATATGCCGTAGAGAAAAGAAGTTTTGTACCTATTTCAGACCACAGTGACTTCCAGAAGTAACTCACAAATTTGGCGTCCCGGTCTGACACAATGGTCTTCGGAATCCCGTGCAGGCGCACAACCTCCTTGAAGAATATCTTGGCCACATGGGAGGCATCATTTGTTTTGGCACATGGGATGAAATGGGCCATTTTGGAGAATCTGTCAACGACCACAAAGATGGAATCCTTTGCTCGTGCAGTTCTGGGTAACCCCAAAACGAAGTCCATTGACAAATCTACCCAAGGGCCGTCTGGGATGGGCAAAGCCTTGTATAATCCATGGGGCTTCACAATGGATTTTGCCTTCAGGCAAATGATGCATTTTGCAATGAAGTCCTCCACTTGCTTCAGTAATCCGGGCCAGAAGAACCGATCAGATAGTATGGACACAGTGACATTTCTCCCGAAATGTCCCATCATATCTCCACTGTGTGCTTCTTTAACAAGCAGTTCACTGATCGAACCCTTCGGTATGCATAATCGATTCCCAAAATAAAGGAAACCCTCCAGACGAGAGTATTCCTTGAAGGCATGCTTCTCCGTCTTGCCATGGATCTATGTGCCTAATTCCGAAAAGATCAAGACGAGCAAACAAAGAGCAAGAGAAAGGCCAATTGGCCGAGGCAAAGGGAGAAGAAAAGGATCACAAAGAACAATAGAAAAGTGCAAGAATTACATGGAAATGGGAAGGATGGATGCCTTGATCATCTTCTCCATTGACTCGCAAGACCCGGACCCTTCTAGATTCGAACCATACGCCGCCATGGATGGATTCTTCAAGATTGACCCCGTGGAAGCCTCCTTCAAGCGTCCTCGTGTCACGACCCCTTGAAGCTAGTCCAAAGAACCGATTTAGAACTCTCCTCTCCAAGATATCACACGGCCAAGGGTGGTGGATGGTGGCGGCCGAGTGGTGGTGGAAGGGAAAGGGTTGGATACTTTCTCAAAAGGCTCTCTCTACCTCTCAAGAACAAGAAGAAAGGAAGAACACTCTTCACTCTCAAAGGAACTCTCAAATTGATTCATCAAAAGGTTAAAATGATACAAGTGTGGGAGGGGTCTTATTTATAGACCCCTTTGGACGTCCACTTCTCCAAAAATAATGGAGAATTCGGCCAAACAAGGCCCTTGTGGCTAACCTCCCTCCATCTCAACTCCTAGCAAGTGGAACTTCCCTAATTACAAGCCTAACCATCCTTAAGACCACCTTCGACTAAGACATGAACCTAGTATAGCCTAAACTAACCTAGTATTAGGATGTGCCATGGATCGATCATTAGAAACAATATTTGAACGAAAATGGAAGCTTACGAAGATGAAGATGGAGATGAAGATGATGATGAAAATGGTGATAAGAGAAGCTACCAAACAAGGGGACCCGAACTCGAGCAGGGAGACACACTAAACGTGAAACAAAGCTCCTCCTTCAAGTGCATGCTTGGTTGATTCCATTCAAGTAGCTTCAAGACCTTGAATGGGTGAGATTAGCCAAAGGCCAAGTTCACAATGGTTGAGAGCAAGAAGATGCTCTCGGGTGACTTTGGGAGTATTTTGCTAACTTGCAATTTGATTGATATTCCAAAAGTAAGAATACAAAGGGTGGGAGGTCATATATATAGGCCCCCACATTACATTAGTACAAGGTAGGCTACTAGTGCCACATCACACAATAAAAGCAAACACAAAATAAATTAAAAACAAGTCCGGCAACTCTTGATCTCTTTCTCGTGTTTCCTCCATTATGCTCTTTTGTTCTCGTACTTGCATCTGGAGGTCTTTCTTCAGCTCGTGGTTAGTCTTGGGTTTCCGGATCCATCTGGATGGATTCCGGGCCTTCTTCCGGTTGCCTTTGGAAATGGATCATTAACATGCTCTTCATGCGGATTGACCCTGGTTCACGCTCATTGTTGATCTCCTCCTCCTCGAGCATTTGTGCAATCTGAGTTGTGAATCTTTTGGCTCTCTGCCTTGAGCATGGGCCTTCTGGTATTAAGGCAAGCACTGTTCCGGCATCCATGCCATCCCCACCCCCTTGGGGAGGTTGATCCATCAACCGACTAGCATCCAACTCTTCGTCCCGTTCATAAAGTGATAGATCTGCAACATTAAAAACAGGATTAATAGTGTATTCAGAAGGTAATTCAATTTCATACGCATTGTCATTAATCCGCTTCAACACTCTAAACGGTCCGTCGCCTCGAGGGGAAAGTTTGCTCTGTCTTGCAGCTGGGAATCTTTCTTTCCTCATATGTAGCCAAACCCAATCACCAGGTTGCAATAGCAGTCTTTTCCTTCCTCGATTGGTGTATTTGGCGTACATCTCGGCTGCTTTCACAAGGCTATCATTCACATCTTTGTGTAAGTCCTTAATTGCTCGTGCCCTGTCCCTGCCATTAACATTTAAATGCTCACTGCTAGGCAGTGGCAGCAAATCAAGAGGGGTCAGTGGGTTAAATCCGTATACAACCTCAAAAGGAGATTTACCTGTCGCGCTATGCACATGGCGGTTGTATGCGAATTCAATATAGGGGAGGCACTCGTCCCAGCTTTTGTAACTTGAAGATGTGATGATTCGCAAAAGATTTCCTAAGACCCTGTTTACAGCTTCTGTTTGTCCGTCAGTCTGGGGATGATAGGAAGTGGAAAACATCAACTTAGTCCCAATTTCTCTCCAAAGTGATCTCCAGAAGGAACTGACAAACTTCACATCGCGATCAGATACAATGGTCTTAGGGACTCCATGTAGACGCACCACCTCTTTGAAAAACAACTTAGCCACATGGTGAGCATCATTGGTTTTGTTGCACGGGATAAAGTGAGCCATCTTGGAGAATCGATCCACCACAACAAAAATGGAGTCTTTGGCTCTAGCGGTCCTTGGTAAACCCATAACAAAGTCCATTGACAGATCTACCCAGGGCCCTTCCGGAATCGGCAAAGGTTGGTACAACCCATGTGGTTTAACCGTTGACTTAGCCTTCAGACAAACTAAGCACTTAGCAATGAAATCCTCCACATGCTTTGGTAGCCTCGGCCAGTAGAACTTTTCACTTAGAACCCCTACGGTAGCATGCTTTCCAAAATGCCCCATCAAATCTCCATTATGGACCTCTCTGATTAAGAACTCCCGAATGGATCCTCTTGGAATGCATAGCCTGTTATCATAGTAGAGAAACCCATCCAGTTGAGAGTACTCCTTGAATCCGTGCTTTTCGGTTTTGGCATATACTTCTCCAAAATCAGGATCAGTTGCATATAAACCCTTTATATGCTCAAAACCTATCAGGTGTGTGGCTGCAATAGAAGATAACGCCATGCGTCTTGAGAGTGCATCGGCCACCACATTGTCTTTGCCCTTCTTGTACTTGATCACATAGGGAAATGTTTCAATGAAAGCACTCCAGCGAGCATGTCTTTTGCTCAACTGGCCCTGAGCCCTAATGTGCTTTAGGGTCTCGTGATCACTGTGAATAATGAACTCTCGGCCTCGGAGATAGTGTTGCCAAGTTTTCAGTGCTCGGACCACAGCATATAATTCCTTATCGTACGTTGAATAATTCAATTGTGCTCCGCTGAACTTTTCACTATGATAGGCAACAACTTTCCCATTCTGCAGTAAGACAGCTCCCATACCTGTTCCAGATGCATCACACTCAATCTCGAAAGGTACTTCAAAATCCGGCAGTGCTAGAATTGGTGCGTGCGTGAGCTTGTCTTTCAATTCCTCAAAAGCCTTCTGTTCTTTTGCTCCCCACTTGTACTGTAAGCCCTTCTTCAACAAAGATGTAAGCGGGGCGGCAATGATGCTAAACTGTGGTACGAAACGACGGAAGAAACCGCAAAGCCCAAGAAAACTTCTAACTTCTGGCACATTAGCTGGCGGCTTCCAATCAGATATGGCTTTGATCTTCGAATCGTCCACTTTCAGTCCTTCTTTCCCAACAATGAATCCCAAGAAAGTTACTTCGGGAACATGGAATGTGCACTTTTCATAGTTGGCGTACAATTGAACTTCCCGCAGCTTGTCCAATACCTGTTGCACATGCGAAATATGATCAGATTCATTGTAGCTATAGATTAAGATATCATCAAAATAAACAACAACAAATCTCCCGATAAACTTTCTCAAGGTCTCATTCATCAATCGCATAAATGTGGAGGGAGCATTCGTCAGTCCGAATGGCATAACGAGCCATTCATATAAGCCAAACTTGGTTTTGAAGGCTGTCTTCCATTCGTCACCAGGTTGCATGCGAATCTGGTGATAGCCGCTTTTAAGATCAATCTTGGTAAAGATCGTTGCTCCTCCGATTTCATCAAGCATATCATCAAGCCTCGGAATGGGGTGCCGATATTTGATGGTTATCGCATTGACCGCTCGGCAATCTACGCACATACGCCATTCCCCATTCTTCTTTGGCACTAACAATACTGGCACAGCACATGGGGACAGACTCTCCCGAACCCAGCCCTTGTCTAAAAGATCTTGGACTTGGCGTTGTACTTCCTTGGTTTCATCCGGGTTCATGCGGTATGCTGGCCTGTTTGGGATAGATGCTCCTGGTACAAAATCAATCCGATGCTCCACTCCTCGAAGTGGAGGCAGTCCCGCAGGTAGCTCTTCCGGAAAGACATCCCTGTTCTTCTCAAGCATCCTAGAAAATTCAATAGGCAAATTAGGCGCAATATTACCGTTCTCAGATACAGAATTAACAGGTTTAACAACAGCTAAGAAACAGTAACCTGAATATTCAGTGTCTTGAATGGCCTGTTGGAATTCTTTTCTTGTCAGCATCAGGCTTGGTGTTGCCGTAGAGGTAGACACGGAACCAATAGATTGGTCGATTTTGGCCTTTCCCGCAGTCCTCGCCTTGAAGTTTGCTTCTTCCTTCTTGATATTCTCTAGCAATCTAGCCTGATCTCGCTTCACAGAGCTTAAGGACAAGGGCCTCAAAATATAGGATTTTTGGCCAACTTTAAAGGACAAAGAATTGGCCCGTCCCCTATATGTAACATCATTGTCGGACATCCAGGGTCGCCCTAAAAGTACGTGACATGCATTCATTGGTACCACATCGCACAAAACCTTTTCAAAATATGAACCTATGGTGATGGGTACTCGGGATTGCTGGTTCACTTTGGTCTTGCCACTTGCGTTCATCCAATGTAGCGTGTACGGTTTGTTGTGTTCCTCAACAGGAAGTTGTAACCTGTGCACAGTGTAAGTACTCACAACATTAGTACAGCTACCATTATCAACAATTATAGTGGCATCATTACCCAAAATTTTACAATGGCAATGAAATAAATTCTCCCTTTGTTCATTGTCGTTTGGCTCTTCACTTCTGTCCGCATTGAGTGCTCGCATGGCCACTAGAACATTTACTTCTTCTTCTCCCTCTTCAACAATTTCAGGGCCTGGATTGCCATCATCTTCATATTGATCGGGGTCATCTTCGTATTCAGACTCAAGAATGTGTAATGCCCCGGTTTCAAGAATAACAACTTCTCTTTCTTCTCCAGAATCCAACATAGCAATCCGCCTCATATTTGGACACTCAGTAGCATAATGACCTCGGCGTTGACATTTAAAACAAATGACATCCTTCTTGTCCCTAGCTGGCCTTGGTCGATCAACTTCTGGTGCCTTGCCTCTATCGTCCCTTCGGTAATCCTTAAAATCTTTGGCCATCTCAAATCCTCTTGGCCTGTTCGGTCTCTCATCCCTCACTGGTGGTGACTGCTTGTTTTTATCTTGCCATTGCTTAGTCAACCACGGCTTGTTTGCACTAGACCCAATAGTAGATCTGCTAGCTTTCCTCCTTTGTTGGACCTCAATTTCAACAGCAAGATCAATCAAGTCCTTCAGGTCATTGTACTTTCTCAGCTTTACTTCATCAAGAATTTCTTGCCTCAAACCTCGTTTGAATCTTGAAATCAGTAGCATCTCATCTTCTTCGACTTGGCATCTCATCAACAACATTTCCAATTCCTTGTAGTAATCATCAACTGATCTGTTTCCCTGGACACAAAATTGCATTTTCAGATATAGATCACTGCGATAGTTACTAGGAATGAACCTTTTCTCCATGATTCTGATCAATGCATCCCAAGTGTCGATAGGTGCATAGCCATGTCGTTGAATGTCCCTTGCTGTCTTGTGCCACCATGTCAAAGCGTAATCCCTAAATTCACAAACAGCTAGCTGAACCTTTGTAAGTTCGGAGTATTGTTGGCAATCATAGATGAGCTCGATCGCATCCTTCCATTCGACGAACTCGTTTGGATCATGAGTTCCCCTGAATGTGGGGATGGTGAACTTGACACTCCTCAAATCTGGATCTACCCTGTCATCCCTATAATTTTGTCGACCTCGTCGGTCTTCATTGTCATTCCTTCGGGGTTGATCAGGAATCGGATGTCCAAAGGGGTTTCGAACCGGAGCTCGTGGAGCTGGAGGGTTCCTCATAATTGGTGGATTCAGGATCGGAGCTCGCATAATTGGTGGTCCTCGCCTTCTATCAATTTGTTCGGCTTCTTGCTCGCGGGCCTCCAATTCTTCCTCGGCAGACGTCATTGCCTCTTGATGATTCATTCCACTGCCTTGTCCCTCGAGACTGTATGCTAGCTCAGGGTGTTTGTCAAATTCTTCCTCAAACTTTCTTTCAACTGCACGCATGACATGACTTCGAACTGCTTCGGCATGAGCTGCTAACTTCCCATCAATAGTAATGGCAATATGATCAATTTTGTCATCCAAATTCTGTGCAGTCTCCTTGTTCCGATTAGCCATTTGCTCCAACTTTATGTTCATTTGATTCATGAAATTCTGCATCAAGGCTTTGATGTCATCGGTTTCGGTGGATGTACCTGCCATAGTTAGACACTAGAAACTATATGTATATGCAGTTAGTGAAAACAAAAAGAAAATATGAAGAGTAAACCTCACACTTAACACTCAGTCTCTCAACCAAGTTAATTAAGTCCTTTGGTTCAACCACAAATTAAAGTCCAAAAAACTTACTCAAATGTATTCAACCAAGTGCACAAGTAGAAGGTAGAGTGTATGTACGCACAGAACATGAAACAATATGTACTGTTCGACTCGATCAAATAACCGCTGGAATATGTGAAATGTAAGCACAGAAATTATGTTCACGGTTTTAATCGGTAAATGCAGTCCAATAAATTCCAAGTCCTCACGTATAAAAGTGAACTCACCAAAGTATGAAAAGTGGAAGCTCACTTCACTCGACTCCCAAATACCAATCGTACACCCAAATATTTGCTAAACACATAAAAGGCTCCCTAAATTCCCAAGGTGTAATGTGGACGTCACTTTTTTTTTTTTTTTTTTTCTTTTTCTTTTTTTTTTTTTTCTTTTTTTTTTTTTTTTTTTTCTTTTTTTTTTTTCGTTTTTTTTTTGAAATAAATAATATATTAAAGTAAGTAGCTAGAAAATTTTGGAGATGAAATGTGGAAAAGGAATGAATGAGGCGTGAGTTTTGTGTCAAGGTGCACAAGTATGATGATGTGACGGGTCCCACTCAATTCCCAATTGTCAAATTTCTTTTTTTTTTTTTTTTTTTTAATCCTCACGTGCTCACAATGATTTAAGGAGTTGTAAAGATGTGCTGGTGGGTCCCATAGCTTGGAAGTAAAATGACTCTTGGCCGCAATGGTGGAAATGGGAAAACTAATTTTGCTTGCATCCAAAAGTCAACTTAGGCATGTGAGTAGGAGGGTTCTCAATTATTTCGACCTTAAATTCTCTTCTCTAGCCGCAATTTTGGGAAAAGTAGTACACCAAATCTAGATTTTGGCTGCAATGACTACCCTTTCAAATCATATCAAGGCCATACCCCTACCAACTATATCAATAATTACTTTACTATCTAGGAATTATAATTATGAAGCCTAATAAACTACCCCCAACACACGGCAGCCATGGAAAATTTGATCAAATATTGAAGGCTTCAAGAAATATATGAAGATCATATGAGTTTTGATGAAGATGATAGGAACTCTCAACAACACTCATAAACTCTCATTTGGAATTTTGGACACATATTTGCCAATTAAACACATAAACAATATTCCAAATGCAAACATACACATATGAGATGTCAAATATTTGAAAACTAACAACAAACACAAGAAAACACAAGATCAAGGAGCAAAATATAGGTATTTTCGGATTTTTGATCAAGAACACACAAGAACTTCAAACTAGCATAACTTCGTCATCCGAACTCCGATTTGAGCAAACGAGATATGAAAATTCATCTACTCGACGAGAGGATTCCAAATATGAGTTCAGATTTCAGAAATAACCAAAATAACTTTCCAGAAAACACACGAACAGATTCTGCCCTATTTTGATTTTGAGATTTTTGAGTTTTTATGGAAGATAGATCAACAATATTGTTCTAATGCATGCTCTGATACCAAAATATTAGAATATGCCATGGATCGATCATTAGAAACAATATTTGAACGAAAATGGAAGCTTACGAAGATGAAGATGGAGATGAAGATGATGATGAAAATGGTGATAAGAGAAGCTACCAAACAAGGGGACCCGAACTCGAGCAGGGAGACACACTAAACGTGAAACAAAGCTCCTCCTTCAAGTGCATGCTTGGTTGATTCCATTCAAGTAGCTTCAAGACCTTGAATGGGTGAGATTAGCCAAAGGCCAAGTTCACAATGGTTGAGAGCAAGAAGATGCTCTCGGGTGACTTTGGGAGTATTTTGCTAACTTGCAATTTGATTGATATTCCAAAAGTAAGAATACAAAGGGTGGGAGGTCATATATATAGGCCCCCACATTACATTAGTACAAGGTAGGCTACTAGTGCCACATCACACAATAAAAGCAAACACAAAATAAATTAAAAACAAGTCCGGCAACTCTTGATCTCTTTCTCGTGTTTCCTCCATTATGCTCTTTTGTTCTCGTACTTGCATCTGGAGGTCTTTCTTCAGCTCGTGGTTAGTCTTGGGTTTCCGGATCCATCTGGATGGATTCCGGGCCTTCTTCCGGTTGCCTTTGGAAATGGATCATTAACATGCTCTTCATGCGGATTGACCCTGGTTCACGCTCATTGTTGATCTCCTCCTCCTCGAGCATTTGTGCAATCTGAGTTGTGAATCTTTTGGCTCTCTGCCTTGAGCATGGGCCTTCTGGTATTAAGGCAAGCACTGTTCCGGCATCCATGCCAGGATGTCTTCCCATATATGTCTTAGGTAGACATTTACAAGTTGGAAAACATAAGTCACATCCTAAACTAGAATGTTTTTGAACATGTAATAAAAACATAGGTAGACATGTCCCAACTCGTCTCTTCATGCTTTAATGCTTGTTTCTCCTTCTTTAATGCTCCAATTGCTTCCATTCTTGCTCCAACCTCTTTCACTCTTCCTCCCAAGTGATCATGGTGTGGAACTCATGATTGTTGAATTTCGGACTCGGGTCGACTTTTGCTTCTTCATCCCTTGTAATGATCTTTTGGATCTCGTCTTGGAACTTCTTGATTCTTTGCCTTGTTAGTGGACCGTTTGGAAGTTGAAGTAGATTTCTGACATCCTTGTCACTCTCTCCCCCTTGAAAAGGTTGAGACTTCAACCGATCTTGGTCCTCATCTCCTCGATCATACAAGGTAAGATCTGCAATGTTAAAAGAAGCATTAATACCATATTCACCTGGTAATTCTAACTTGTAAGCGTTATCATTAATGCGCTCTATCACTCTAAAAGGCCCATCTCCCCTTGGAGACAACTTATCCCTCCTTTGGGCCGGAAACCTTTCTTTCCTCATGTGGACCCAAACCCAATCCCCGGGTTGTAGGACCACGGCCTTGCGCTGCCATGGATCTGGCGTGGAAGCCAAATCTGCTGCGTTACTTATTCCGGAAGGACCATGCTCCAGGAGCCGGGCTAAAAGATTCATGGACTGGATTGCCAACCTTCTCAAGTCTGAGGAATTCAAGTCTGAAATCAACAAAGGAGAAGGGGGCTATCCGGAAGCATTGCTGATGATCAAGTTGGAAGAAGCTGGAGGGAATCCCACCTAGATTCCCCAATTTTCAAGTAAAAAGCCATCGCCGGTTATTGGCCGGAAGTTGACCGGAGGTCGGCCACCACCACCGTCGGGCAATTAACGGACAAGTCAGAAGATGGTCGGATATTATTTACTACCTCTAGTATTTTAAAAAGTAGACATATTACTGTAATAGTATAAGTCATTTTCCTTTCCTTGGTTGTTTAATACTATCATGGGCTTGTTTAATTTGTACTTGTGGGTTTGGACCTCTATATATATGTCCTCCCCTACACCCTTTCATTACCTTTGCTTGAATGAACATTTTAACTTCTCTCTTCAAAGAGATCCTTGTGAGTTTACTAACACTCTCACACACACCTTTGAATGCTTGTTGGGAAACATTCATCACTTGGGCTTGAAGCATCCTTGTGATTACGAAATCAAGGCTCGAGCTTGGAGGATTGGGTTGAGGTCACGGGTTCTACTCTTTTGGTTGCTTCCCCCTTCGGTTCTTGTTGTGGTTTGCTTCCTTATCCTTTCCTCTTCGTTGTTCTTCGTTGTTCTTCATTGTTCTTCGTGTTCTTGCAAGTTAGTGACCAACTAAAGATCCATGGCAGCTTAATTTATTTTTGGTATCAGAGCTTAAGTTGGTTCTACTTGTTCTTCCATATTTTACAAAACCATAAAAATTGAAAATTCCTTCAAAAACACCAAAAATAGCTTGCTGTCCACTTTTTCGGGAATCTGGTTTTGGCTCGTTGAGAATCTCTGAAATCTGATTACATATCCTTGTTCCTCTCGTCGAGTAGATGTGTTTACATATAAGATTCGTCGAAAACGGACATCGTATGTGAAAGTTACACTAGTTTGAAGTTTATGTGTGTTCTTGTTGAAAAATCCGAAAATCACCATATTTTGCTTCTTGATCTTGTTTTCTTTTGTGTTTGTTGTTAGTTTTCACTCATTTTGCATCTCATATGTGTATGTGTGTATTTGGAATATTGTTTATGTGTTTAAAAGGCTAATATGCTTCCAAAATTCCAAAGGAGTGGTTGAGTGATTTTGAGTGTTCTTAGTAAATATTCATCTTGTTCTAGAGATCTCAAAAAATTTCTTGAGCTTGATCCAAAATCTGATTTGTAGCCATCATTGCCGTGTGTTTGTGATCATTTAATAGGGTAATTATTTTACTACTAGATTGGGTATAGAAGCATGGGCACATGATTGATTAGAAAGAGGTATGGACAAGGGAATGATTGAGTGGAGTTGGTAGATTTGGTGTCTAAAGTCTCAAAATGCAGCCAAGATAAGAGAAGAATTCAAGTTGTATGATTATGCCGTGGACCCCACCAAATTTTAATTCTCCAATTTGTTTTGCACGTACAACCCTTCTCAAATTTGCAATATCAATAGTCAAAAAGGTTGTGCTACACCATAACTTTAAGCCTTTTGCCAATTTCGTGGCCCCCACCCGCACATCAAATTTGACTCTCCTACTCTTATTGATGAAGACGTATGAGATCAAATTTATGGGTATTGATTGGTAACTAGTGGGGCCCACCAGGTTATTACTTGTTTATTTTCCCAACCAAACTCACGACTCATCATCAAACATCTTGAGCTACTTGCTTGTCATATATTTTCCCTCCTACTTGCTTAGTATATTAAAAAAAAAAAAAAAAAACAAAAAAAAAACGAAAAAAAAAAAATCAAAACAAAACAAAACAAAAAAAAAAAAAAAGAGGAAAAGAAAAGTGACGTCCAAGTCACAAAATTTGGGAGACTTTTGTCATCGTGGACCCCATCTTAGGAATTTAGGGATTTTATGTGTGTTTAGTAAACACTTGGGTGTGTGATCAATGTTTGGGAGTCGAGTGTTGTGAGCTACCACTTTTCAAATTTTGGTGAGTTCACTTTTATATTGTGAGGTCTTGGAATTATTGGATTGCAATTGCCGATTAAAACTGTGAACATAATTTCATTGCATTGCATTTCACATATTTCCTAGCGGTTGTTGATAGAGTCGAACATTGCATTTGTATCTTGCATTGTGCGTACGTATATTCAGGCCTCACTCTCCGACACTCGAGACTTACTTGGTGATCACTTTGGACTGCATTTGGCTCAGCGCGTGAATTAACCCAACAGACAGACATTGGGTTGTGAGCAAACTGAGGGATTTTTGAGTGATCCAGATATATACATTTTGTCTATTATTATACATATATATATATAAAATATTTCCATTTTCATTTTTCTTTTGCAGATACTACTTAACCTTTTGTGTCTAGAACTTTCAGATGGCAGGTAACACTCAACCTTCCAACAGGGATTTGATGGATATGCTACAAAGAATGACTGTCAGACTGGACAATATGGATCAGCGGATGGATGATCTGAACCATAGGGTTGATAGTTTTAAGGACGACATGGTTATGCATGGTAATGCTGTACAATCCGAAACCATGAGACGTCTTGAGCTCAAATTACAGGAGGAATTCGACAAGCGATCGCCTCAGGTGACTCCACCTACAGTGCCGGATAGCCCTCAAAGCCACAGGGGTGATATTAGGGGTATTAGGGACCGTGAGATAGAGGAAGCTGAGGATGAACTTGAGGAAAGACAAAGGGAGGAAATGAATCCAGCATTCCATCGGCGACAGGGACCTCGAAACATAGCTGCTCGCAGAAATCCTATTCCGAATAGGCCAGCCACTCCTCCCCCTCCTAGAAACCCGAATAGGCCACCGCCAGTCAGACAGAATCGCCAGGAATTTGAATCCGATTCTGAGGTTGAAGTGTATGAAAGGAATCGCCGCAGGCGTAACAGAAATGATGAGGCGGACCATGTCTTGAAGGGGATAAAATTTGACATTCCTACATTCAGGGGCACGTCCAACCCGGATGAGTTCCTTGAATGGAAGCAATCCATGGAGCTCATCTTTAACTGCCATAACTACTCGGATATCAAGAAGGTCAATTTGGCCATTTGCGCATTTAAAGATTATGCGTTGGTATGGTGGCAGAAGATAGTCCATGAGATTCAACGAAATCGCTATGATCCCATTCAAACGTGGGCTACACTGACGCGAGTCATGGATAACCGATTTGTTCCATCTCACTACCGCCAGGATTTGTATGATAAGATGCAGTTTCTTGTTCAAGGGAACAAGACGGTGGAAGAGTACTTTAAGGAAATGGAGATCCTTCTGATGAAAGCCGGAGTAGAAGAAGATGAGGGCATCACGAAGTCTAGATTTCTCAGAGGACTCCGAGTTGAGATCAGAAAGGAGGCCAAGCTTAGGCCTTACGACACTCTGTCAGACTTGGTTGAGTTAGCTATTAAGCTTGAGTCAGAAGATAGACCACGCGTGCAGAAATTTCACTATCGACAGGATTCCGGATCTAGTTCTCAGAAGCCATGGAATCAAAGGACATTTGTTCCAAGAGAGGAGAAACCAAAGCCAAAGGGATTCGAGATGGCTAGGGAATTCAAGACCCACCGCCTGGAAGGTCCTAAACCCGCAGTCATTGAGAGGCCTAAATTCGAGAAGGACCGGAAGAAAGAGGTTACTTGTTTCAAATGTGGTCGAAAGGGACACTACTCACCTGAGTGCCCTTTTACCAAGAGAGCTGCACTGTTAGAAGATGGTTCATGGAGAATCATAGATTCTGATGAGGAAAAAGAACGGGCTGAGAAAGAAATTGTGGAGGAATCAGATGACAGTGATGAATTTTATGGGGAAGAGGAAACTATTGAAGAAGACCGCACTCTGACTAATCTTGTGGCTATGCGGGCTCTTAGTGCTGAGAAGACTGAAGAAAAGCCTCGCGCCGATGAACAAAGGGAGAATTTATTTTACTGTCATTGTGATTTAAAGGGTAATGTTGCTTCTATAATTGTTGATAATGGAAGTTGCACTAATGCTGTGAGTGCTTATGTTGTTCGCAGGTTAGGCATTCCAACGGAAGAGCATCCGAGGCCCTACCACCTTCACTGGATGAACGATAATGGTGAACTGAAAGTCAACCGACGTGCTAAAATTCCCATCAAAATCGGTTCCTATTCAGAAAATGTTATTTGTGATGTGATCCCTATGACTGCTTGCCACATTTTACTGGGCCGGCCATGGTTGTATGATCGCGATGTGAAGTATAAGGGTCGTGCCAACACTATGTCTTTTGTTTACAAGCAAAAGAAAATCAACATCAAACCGTTATCTGTGAAGATAGTTAGAGCGGATCAGGAGGTTCTACGGTCAAATATGAAGAAAGATGAAGAGGAGAGGAAGGCCAAGAGCAAAGGGAAAGCTATCTGCATTCAAGAGCCTTCTTCCAATCCTTGCCTCCTGATGACTAGAACTGAAGTCCAACAATCTTTGCGCGAGCCAAGCTCAACAGGTTACTGTTTCATTGCATTTGCAAAACCTGTTAATGATGTTTATAGAACTTGCACTGCTGCACCTGATATTCCTGTTAATTTTTCCAGAATGTTAGAGGAGAATTCTGATATCTTCCCGGATGAAGTCCCGGCGGGTTTACCACCTTTGCGCGGAATTGAACATCAAATCGATTTCGTGCCAGGTGCTTCAATTCCAAATCGCCCGGCCTACCGCATGAATCCGGAGGAAACAAAAGAAGTGCAGCGACAAGTTCAAGAGTTAATGAACAAGGGTTGGGTCCGAGAGAGCCTCTCACCATGTGCTGTACCTGTTCTATTGGTTCCCAAGAAGGATGGATCATGGCGCATGTGTGTGGATTGCCGAGCAGTGAATGCAATTACTATCAAGTACCGGCACCCAATTCCACGCCTGGATGACATGCTTGATGAGCTGGGACATGCCAGCATATTTTCCAAGATAGACTTGCGAAGTGGCTATCACCAAATCCGGATGCAACCCGGAGATGAATGGAAGACAGCGTTCAAAACGAAATTTGGACTTTATGAATGGCTTGTCATGCCATTTGGACTGACAAACGCGCCTTCAACATTCATGCGGCTTATGAATGAGACACTTCGCCCTTTCATAAATAAATTTGTAGTAGTATATTTTGATGATATATTAGTTTATAGTGCGAATGAATCTGACCACCTGTCTCATGTCCAACAGGTACTTAACAGGTTGCGAGAAGTTCAGTTATATGCCAACAAGGAGAAGTGCACTTTCCATGCAACCGAGCTTTCATTCTTGGGATATATTGTTGGACGTGGCGGTCTTAAGGTTGATGATTCGAAAATAAAGGCGATCTCTGATTGGAAACCACCCACGAATGTGCACGAGGTCAGACAATTTCTTGGGTTGTGTGGTTTCTTTAGGAGGTTTGTTCCAAATTTCAGTCTGATTGCGGCACCCCTTACTTCTCTACTAAAGAAAGGACTCATCTTCAAATGGGGGCCGTCTGAGCAAAAGAGTTTCGATAGTCTGAAGGAAAAGCTGACGCATGCACCGGTTCTAGCCCTACCAGATTTTGATCTTCCCTTTGAGATAGAATGCGATGCATCAGGGACGGGCATGGGAGCAGTTTTATTGCAGAATGGGAAGCCAGTGGCATACCACAGTGAAAAGTTCTCTGGTGCACAATTGAACTATTCGACGTATGACAAAGAACTCTACGCTGTGGTTCAAGCTTTAAAGACGTGGCAACATTATTTGAGGGGACGTGAGTTCATCATTCACACAGATCATGAGACCCTCAAGCATATCCGGAACCAAGGACAGTTGGGAAAAAGGCATGCCAGATGGAGTGGTTTTATTGAAACTTTCCCCTATGTACTTAAGTACAAAAAGGGAAAGGAAAATGTTGTTGCTGATGCCTTATCCCGCAGACTGGCGTTGGCAGCCATTGCTACTACTCACTTTATTGGCTTCGAGCATATTAAGGATCAATATTCCACTGATCCTGACTTCAAGGAAATTTGGGCAGAAACTGAGAAGCACGGGTTCAAGGAGTTTTCAAGACTCGATGGATTTTTGTATTATGAGAACCGGCTGTGCATTCCTAAGGGATCCGTTAGAGAGTTACTCATCAAAGAAGTTCACAACGGGGACCTTATGGGACATTTCGGACAGGCTGCCACGTTCGGAATTTTGAGTGAGAGATTCTATTGGCCGGGAATGAGGAAAGATGTGGACGACTTCATCTCCAAGTGTATCATTTGCCTGAAAGCCAAGTCCACATCCAAGCCACATGGGTTGTACATGCCGCTACCAATTCCCGAGGGACCCTGGATTGATCTATCTATGGACTTTGTGCTGGGACTACCACGGACTGCACGAAACAAAGATTCAATTTTTGTGGTGGTAGACAGGTTTAGCAAGATGGCGCACTTCATTCCTTGCACAAAGACTAATGACGCACACCACATTGCCAAGCTGTTCTTCAAAGAAGTGGTGCGTCTTCATGGGATCCCAAAGACGATTGTGTCGGACCGAGACACGAAGTTTGTTAGCTATTTCTGGAAATCTCTGTGGCATGAAATTGGTACGAAGCTCTTGTTCTCTACAGCTTATCACCCTCAAACAGACGGGCAAACTGAAGCCGTCAACAGAGTCTTGGGTAATCTGCTACGAATCATAACTGCTTCTAGTTACAAGAGTTGGGACGAGTGTCTACCTTATATTGAATTTGCTTATAACAGACATGTCCATAGTGCCACTAATATGTCACCTTTTGAAATTGTCTATGGTTTCAACCCACTAACCCCTGTTGATCTTCTGCCATTGCCACGCAATGAGCATTTCAATGTTAATGGCAGGGATAGGGCTCGAGCTATAAAGGAGCTTCACAAGGATGTCCAGGAAAGCCTGAAGAAGGCCGCGGAGACTTATGCTAAGTATGCCAACCGAGGACGAAAGAAACTACTCTTGAAGCCCGGGGATTGGGTCTGGCTCCACATGCGGAAGGAGAGATTCCCATTGAAGCGACGTGACAAACTTTCCCCACGGGGGGACGGTCCATTTCGTGTTTTGGAGAAAATAAATGACAATGCTTATAAATTAGAATTGCCTCCTGAGTATGGAATTAATGCTACATTTAATGTTGCAGATCTTGCCCTCTTCGAGCAGGACGAGGCAGAATTTGATCGGTTGATGGCTCAACCTTCTCAAGGGGGAGGGAATGGCGTGGAAGCCAAATCTGCTGCGTTACTTATTCCGGAAGGACCATGCTCCAGGAGCCGGGCTAAAAGATTCATGGACTGGATTGCCAACCTTCTCAAGTCTGAGGAATTCAAGTCTGAAATCAACAAAGGAGAAGGGGGCTATCCGGAAGCATTGCTGATGATCAAGTTGGAAGAAGCTGGAGGGAATCCCACCTAGATTCCCCAATTTTCAAGTAAAAAGCCATCGCCGGTTATTGGCCGGAAGTTGACCGGAGGTCGGCCACCACCACCGTCGGGCAATTAACGGACAAGTCAGAAGATGGTCGGATATTATTTACTACCTCTAGTATTTTAAAAAGTAGACATATTACTGTAATAGTATAAGTCATTTTCCTTTCCTTGGTTGTTTAATACTTTCATGGGCTTGTTTAATTTGTACTTGTGGGTTTGGACCTCTATATATATGTCCTCCCCTACACCCTTTCATTACCTTTGCTTGAATGAACATTTTAACTTCTCTCTTCAAAGAGATCCTTGTGAGTTTACTAACACTCTCACACACACCTTTGAATGCTTGTTGGGAAACATTCATCACTTGGGCTTGAAGCATCCTTGTGATTACGAAATCAAGGCTCGAGCTTGGAGGATTGGGTTGAGGTCACGGGTTCTACTCCTTTGGTTGCTTCCCCCTTCGGTTCTTGTTGTGGTTTGCTTCCTTATCCTTTCCTCTTCGTTGTTCTTCGTTGTTCTTCATTGTTCTTCGTGTTCTTGCAAGTTAGTGACCAACTAAAGATCCATGGCAGCTTAATTTATTTTTGGTATCAGAGCTTAAGTTGGTTCTACTTGTTCTTCCATATTTTACAAAACCATAAAAATTGAAAATTCCTTCAAAAACACCAAAAATAGCTTGCTGTCCACTTTTTCGGGAATCTGGTTTTGGCTCGTTGAGAATCTCTGAAATCTGATTACATATCCTTGTTCCTCTCGTCGAGTAGATGTGTTTACATATAAGATTCGTCGAAAACGGACATCGTATGTGAAAGTTACACTAGTTTGAAGTTTATGTGTGTTCTTGTTGAAAAATCCGAAAATCACCATATTTTGCTTCTTGATCTTGTTTTCTTTTGTGTTTGTTGTTAGTTTTCACTCATTTTGCATCTCATATGTGTATGTGTGTATTTGGAATATTGTTTATGTGTTTAAAAGGCTAATATGCTTCCAAAATTCCAAAGGAGTGGTTGAGTGATTTTGAGTGTTCTTAGTAAATATTCATCTTGTTCTAGAGATCTCAAAAAATTTCTTGAGCTTGATCCAAAATCTGATTTGTAGCCATCATTGCCGTGTGTTTGTGATCATTTAATAGGGTAATTATTTTACTACTAGATTGGGTATAGAAGCATGGGCACATGATTGATTAGAAAGAGGTATGGACAAGGGAATGATTGAGTGGAGTTGGTAGATTTGGTGTCTAAAGTCTCAAAATGCAGCCAAGATAAGAGAAGAATTCAAGTTGTATGATTATGCCGTGGACCCCACCAAATTTTAATTCTCCAATTTGTTTTGCACGTACAACCCTTCTCAAATTTGCAATATCAATAGTCAAAAAGGTTGTGCTACACCATAACTTTAAGCCTTTTGCCAATTTCGTGGCCCCCACCCGCACATCAAATTTGACTCTCCTACTCTTATTGATGAAGACGTATGAGATCAAATTTATGGGTATTGATTGGTAACTAGTGGGGCCCACCAGGTTATTACTTGTTTATTTTCCCAACCAAACTCACGACTCATCATCAAACATCTTGAGCTACTTGCTTGTCATATATTTTCCCTCCTACATGCTTAGTATATTAAAAAAAAAAAAAAACAAAAAAAAAACGAAAAAAAAAAAATCAAAACAAAACAAAACAAAAAAAAAAAAAAAAGAGGAAAAGAAAAGTGACGTCCAAGTCACAAAATTTGGGAGACTTTTGTCATCGTGGACCCCATCTTAGGAATTTAGGGATTTTATGTGTGTTTAGTAAACACTTGGGTGTGTGATCAATGTTTGGGAGTCGAGTGTTGTGAGCTACCACTTTTCAAATTTTGGTGAGTTCACTTTTATATTGTGAGGTCTTGGAATTATTGGATTGCAATTGCCGATTAAAACTGTGAACATAATTTCATTGCATTGCATTTCACATATTTCCTAGCGGTTGTTGATAGAGTCGAACATTGCATTTGTATCTTGCATTGTGCGTACGTATATTCAGGCCTCACTCTCCGACACTCGAGACTTACTTGGTGATCACTTTGGACTGCATTTGGCTCAGCGCGTGAATTAACCCAACAGACAGACATTGGGTTGTGAGCAAACTGAGGGATTTTTGAGTGATCCAGATATATACATTTTGTCTATTATTATACATATATATATATAAAATATTTCCATTTTCATTTTTCTTTTGCAGATACTACTTAACCTTTTGTGTCTAGAACTTTCAGATGGCAGGTAACACTCAACCTTCCAACAGGGATTTGATGGATATGCTACAAAGAATGACTGTCAGACTGGACAATATGGATCAGCGGATGGATGATCTGAACCATAGGGTTGATAGTTTTAAGGACGACATGGTTATGCATGGTAATGCTGTACAATCCGAAACCATGAGACGTCTTGAGCTCAAATTACAGGAGGAATTCGACAAGCGATCGCCTCAGGTGACTCCACCTACAGTGCCGGATAGCCCTCAAAGCCACAGGGGTGATATTAGGGGTATTAGGGACCGTGAGATAGAGGAAGCTGAGGATGAACTTGAGGAAAGACAAAGGGAGGAAATGAATCCAGCATTCCATCGGCGACAGGGACCTCGAAACATAGCTGCTCGCAGAAATCCTATTCCGAATAGGCCAGCCACTCCTCCCCCTCCTAGAAACCCGAATAGGCCACCGCCAGTCAGACAGAATCGCCAGGAATTTGAATCCGATTCTGAGGTTGAAGTGTATGAAAGGAATCGCCGCAGGCGTAACAGAAATGATGAGGCGGACCATGACTTGAAGGGGATAAAATTTGACATTCCTACATTCAGGGGCACGTCCAACCCGGATGAGTTCCTTGAATGGAAGCAATCCATGGAGCTCATCTTTAACTGCCATAACTACTCGGATATCAAGAAGGTCAATTTGGCCATTTGCGCATTTAAAGATTATGCGTTGGTATGGTGGCAGAAGATAGTCCATGAGATTCAACGAAATCGCTATGATCCCATTCAAACGTGGGCTACACTGACGCGAGTCATGGATAACCGATTTGTTCCATCTCACTACCGCCAGGATTTGTATGATAAGATGCAGTTTCTTGTTCAAGGGAACAAGACGGTGGAAGAGTACTTTAAGGAAATGGAGATCCTTCTGATGAAAGCCGGAGTAGAAGAAGATGAGGGCATCACGAAGTCTAGATTTCTCAGAGGACTCCGAGTTGAGATCAGAAAGGAGGCCAAGCTTAGGCCTTACGACACTCTGTCAGACTTGGTTGAGTTAGCTATTAAGCTTGAGTCAGAAGATAGACCACGCGTGCAGAAATTAGTGTTGGTCAGTGAACTTCTTGGTCCGGCTTCGGGAGCATGGTCCAGCTGGGATAATTAGTGTTGCAGATTTGGCTACCACGCCATCCCCTCCCCCTTGAGAAGGTTGAGCCATCAACCGATCAAGCTCTTCACCGTCCTCCTCGTAGAGGTTGAGATCTGCAACATTAAAAGTAGCGTTAATTCCATACTCAGGGGGCAACTCTAATCTGTAAGCATTGTCATTAATCTTTTCCAAAACTCGGAATGGACCGTCCCCCCGTGGGGAAAGTTTGTCGCGTCTCTTCATCGGAAATCTCTCCTTTCGCATGTGGAGCCAAACCCAATCCCCGGGCTTCAATAGCAGCTTCTTTCGTCCCCTGTTAGCATATTTCGCGTATGTCTCTGTGGCCTTCCTGAGGCTTTCCTGGACGTTCTTGTGAAGCTCCTGTATAGCTCGAGCCCTGTCCCTGCCATTAACATTAAAATGCTCACTGCGGGGCAATGGCAGTAAATCGACAGGTGTTAGTGGGTTGAAACCATAGACAATTTCGAATGGTGACATGTTAGTGGCACTGTGGACGTGTCTATTATATGCAAACTCTATGTAGGGTAAACACTCGTCCCAACTTTTGTAACTGGAAGCAGTAATAATCCGCAGCAGATTACCCAAGACTCTGTTGACGGCTTCAGTTTGCCCGTCTGTTTGAGGGTGATAAGCTGTGGAGAACAAAAGCTTCGTGCCAATCTCATGCCACAGAGATTTCCAAAAGTAGCTGACAAATTTTGTGTCCCGATCTGACACAATAGTTTTCGGGATTCCATGGAGACGCACCACTTCTTTGAAGAATAATTTGGCGATGTGGTGGGCGTCGTTGGTCTCCGTGCAAGGAATAAAATGAGCCATCTTGCTGAATCGATCTACCACTACGAATATCGAATCCTTGTTCCGTGCTGTCCGTGGTAGTCCCAACACGAAGTCCATAGAAAGATCAATCCATGGTCCCTCGGGAATTGGTAGAGGCATATATAAACCATGTGGCTTGGAAGTGGATTTCGCCTTCAGACAGACGATGCATTTGGAGATCAAGTCATCCACTTCTTTCCTCATTCCCGGCCAGTAAAAACGTTCACTCAGAATACCAAAGGTGGCAGTCTTTCCGAAATGTCCCATAAGGTCTCCATTGTGAACCTCCTTTATTAGAAGTTCCTTGACCGATCCCTTGGGAATGCACAGTCGGTTCTCATAATATAGAAATCCATCAAGTCTTGAATACTCCTTGAACCCGTGCCTTTCGGTTTCTGCCCAGAAATCCTTGAAGTCTGGATCAGTGGCATATTGATCTTTGATATGTTCAAAGCCAATCAGGTGTGTCGTGGCAATGGCCGCCAAGGCTGTCCTTCGGGATAAAGCATCTGCAACAATATTTTCCTTCCCCTTTTTGTACTTGAGCACATACGGGAAAGTCTCGATAAATCCGCTCCAGCGTGCATGCCTTTTTCCCAGTTGTCCTTGATTCCGAATATGCTTGAGGGTTTCGTGGTCCGTATGGATAATGAACTCACGACCCCGGAGATAGTGTTGCCACGTCTTTAAAGCTCGGACCACAGCGTAGAGCTCCTTGTCATATGTAGAATAGTTCAACTGTGCGCCAGAGAACTTTTCGCTGTGGTATGCCACCGGCTTTCCATTTTGTAATAAAACTGCACCCATGCCCGTTCCTGATGCATCGCATTCCACTTCGAATGGAATGTCAAAATCTGGTAGGGCTAGAACCGGCGCATGAGTCAGTTTGGACTTCAGCTCGTCAAAATTCTTTGGTTCAGACGGCCCCCACTTAAAAATAAGTCCTTTCTTAAGCAGTGAAGTTAGGGGTGCCGCAATCAAGCTAAAATTCGGGACGAATCTCCTGAAGAACCCACACAGACCCAAGAACTGTCTAACTTCATGCACATTCGTGGGTGGCTTCCATTCAGAGATTGCCTTTATTTTTGCTTCATCGTCCTTAAGACCACCACGTCCCACAATGTATCCAAGGAACGAGAGTTCAGTCGCATGAAAAGTGCATTTCTCCTCGTTAGCATAGAGCTGAACTTCCCGCAACCTGTTTAGTACCTGTTGGACATGGGAAAGGTGATCAGACTCACTAGAACTATACACTAAAATGTCATCAAAATATACAACAACAAATTTATTAATAAATTGGCGAAGAGTCTCATTCATAAGTCGCATGAATGTTGAAGGTGCGTTCGTCAGTCCAAATGGCATAACGAGCCATTCATATAATCCGAATTTGGTCTTGAACGCCGTCTTCCATTCATCTCCCGGTTGCATCCGGATCTGATGATATCCACTTCGCAGATCAATTTTTGAGAAAATGCTGGCGTGACCCAGCTCGTCAAGCATGTCGTCCAACCGCGGGATCGGGTGTCGATATTTAATGGTAATTGCGTTCACGGCTCGGCAATCTACACACATGCGCCACGTCCCGTCTTTCTTGGGAACCAACAAAACGGGCACGGCACACGGCGAGAGGCTTTCTCGGACCCATCCTTTATCCATCAACTCTTGAACTTGTCTCTGCACTTCTTTAGTTTCTTCCGGATTCATTCGGTATGCTGGCCGATTAGGAATTGACGCTCCGGGCACGAAATCGATTTGGTGCTCGATTCCGCGCAAAGGTGGAAGACCAGCGGGGACTTCATCCGGGAAGATATCAGAATTTTCATCCAACATCCTGGAAAAATTAACAGGAATATTAGGTGCAGCAATGCAAGTCCTATAGATATCATCAACAGGTTTTGCAAAAGCAAGGAAACAGTAACCTGTGGAACTCGGTGCGCGTATTGTTTGTTCAAAATCGGTTCGAGTCGTCAGCAGACAAGGATTGGTTGACGTGCTCTCAATGCAGAGGGTTTTGCCTTTATCTTTCGATTTTCGCTCTACTTCGTCCTTCTTCATATTGGCACGCAGGACTTCTTGATCCGCCCGAACCATTTTTACGGACAGTGGCTTGACATTTATTTTCTTTTGTTTAAAAATAAAAGATAAACAATTGGCACGACCCTTGTATTTGACATCGCGATCATATAACCATGGTCGGCCTAACAAAATGTGGCAAGCCGTCATTGGAATGACATCGCAAATGACATTTTCAGAATAGGACCCGATCTTGATAGGAATTTTGGCTCGTCGGTTGACTTTCAGGTCGCTATTGTCATTCATCCAATGGAGGTGGTAGGGACTCGGATGCTCTTCAGTCGGGATACCTAATCTGCGAACAACATAAGCGCTCACAGCATTAGTGCAACTTCCATTATTGGCATGGTAGCCCAAGCCATGATCCAAATACCCGAAGGACCATGTTCGAGGCAAAGAGCTAAGAAGTTTACGGAGTATGTAACGGAACTGCTAAGGACGCACATTGAAGAATGGGAGCTGACCAAGCCAACCTTCGGAGGAAGAACAATGATCACATGGAAGCTGCCGGAGGCAGAAGGCTATGCAGAAAAACACTTAGCAGATTTTTGAGGAGTTCCGCTCGCCGCACGCGATGTCTTTTCCACCGCACGCCATGTTTTCTTCACATCGCGTGGGAACATCGCGAGGGAACATTGTGTTTGAAGGCTTAGCAGAATTTTGAAGTTCAAGTGACGCGATCCTCGCGACATCCGCACGCGGCGTTCTCAATAAGCTTTCCAAAAGAACATCGCGAGCTTTCTGAAGCAAGTCTACGATTTCTGCAACACTGTCATTTTCACGCGCGCGACAGCTTTTCCAAGATGAAGCGAGCTGCGTAAATCTGTTCATGCATGCAGAATCATATCTTGCTTCCATATCTTTTGTTATTTTATTTTATTTCATTGTTTAAAATAGATTCAGTATATCTAGTTAGTTCCTTATTTGAGGAATTAGTTTCCTTATTTTGTGGGATTTATTCCCATAGCTGTTAGGTTTACTTGTGGGATTTATTCCCATATAGGTCCTCAATTACTATTGTAAACACTTTTGATTAATTTGATGAATACAATTCTCTTTTTCAAAAGTCATATTCCCGAGTGTTCTTAAACTTTGTGTGTTTCAATTGGCAAACTCACCTTGCAATCTTCGAAACTGGATTGCTCGACTTCATCCAAGGAGGATCATTGGAAGAGGAGGTGCGCTTATTCCCTCGAGGTTTAACTCCATCTCAATTCTCTTGATCAAATTGGTAGGTTTCATCTATCTTTTATTTTCTTTTCCGCGTTTTCTTCAAAGTCCTATTGTGTCTGGAATCCGATCCATGGCAGTATTATAAATTTGGTATCAGAGCCTTGATTCTAGTTCAATAGGTGTTTTTCAATTCCTATAAATCAAAAATCCAAAAAAAAAAAAAAAAAAAATTCTTCGTGTTCTTGAGTTCTTATTCACGCCAGAATTTTGTTTCAATTTTCTGGAATTGTTTCGTTCATTGTTTGTCCAATCTGATTTGATATTTGGAATCCTTATGCCGAATACATAAATCTGCATATAAAGATCTTCCAAATCGGATAAGATTTGAGAAAGATATGCTTATTTGAAGATTCTGTGCATATCTTGAATATACATACGAAAATTAAAGGATCCGTCTCTTTGATCCTTGTGCCAGCTTGATTTGAGCGTGTTTTCGTTTATTTGGCCTCTGTGATTGAAAATCTTATGCTTGTGATTGATTGTTCACTGTTTTAGTCGGATTTATTGCTTGAAATTGTCTCAAGAGCGTACTGTGTGTTTTTGGTGTTCTTGGTATATTCATCCAAGTTCATCAAACCTTGTTAAATAGTCTTGAGAGATTATATTTTGATCTTTGGGGGGCTGATTACTGAGGGTGTTATTGGGAGATCAGTATACAAAAGTCTGTTACTGTGGGGACCAGTTTGTTACGGGATTCAGAGTTGTTACAAGGGATTAAGTGTTTGTTACGGGTTTGTTACGTGGGAACCAATTTGTTACAGCTCATCATAGTTGCTGAATTCTTTATTTTCCTCACGCCTCGCACTATAAATCTTATTCCAAATCTTGTTCCACAAAGCGTGCGTGCACCGAAAGAAAAGATCTGAAATTCATCAAGTGCTCAGCAAACAAAGCGTGTTCAGCTTAGTTCAAAAAAAAAAAAAAGAAAAAGAAAAGAAGAAGTGGATATATACAGCTAGCATTCGCCCTATCAAAAGTGATACCTAGCTGTTGAAAGCCACAAGACAAAAAAAAAAAAAAAAAAAAGAGAGAAGAAAGAAAAGAACAAGCTGATCGTGCTTCAATAGTTTCATATCATCTACTTTATACATCTTTGGGGGATTGGGAGTCGAGTGTTGGTGAGTCACTTCTCATATTTCAGTGGGTTCCGTCTATATTGTGAGGAGACAATTGATTGCAATTATTTGACTAACGCATTGGACTTGGCATTACTTGCACTGATTTATCACACTCTGCTGTTTGTTGCGGTTCTTGATTGAGTCGAACAGTACAACTTGATTCTTGTACTGTGCGTACATTACTTCAAAGCGCAATCCTCTGAATTTGATCCAAGTTGGGTGACCAAAGCAAGAAAGTTCTGAAGAAGAATTGGTGACAAACCAATTGAATACCACACTGTGTGACATTGTGAGATCACCCCAAATACTTCAATTCTTTTACTGATCTTTTATACATATACTCTTTAGTGTTGCTATGGCAGGTGAAACTCCACTGACGATGGAAGCACTTCAAGCAGTACTTGCTCAGCAAAGCCGTGAGCTTTGTTCAAAAATGGACAGAATGGAACATGGCATTAATGAGCAGCTCAATGACATTACTGAAAAGTTTGATGCCAAGCTAGTTGAACAACAAAGCATCATCAGAGATGACTTACTCAAAGTCATTGATAGAAAATTCAATTCTTTGAATAGAGATACTACTGATCCATCTTATATTGCAGGCTCGTCTGACAGAGGGAAAGAACAGATGTCTGGAGTTGGAAACTTTGACAGAAGGTATGGACCTCCTCGAGCTAACATCAGACCTCCTCAAACTACGACGGAAGAGAGGAGAGAGCCAAGGATAAGACCTCAAAGGGATGCTCCAATCAAACAACAAGAGGAATTCCAAACCATCTCCGATGAAGATGATGACAGAGAAGATGATTGGGAGCGAGTTTCTGTGCGCCAAGGCAACCAAAGAAACCAGCAGGGAAGGAACCAGCCTCGCCGATTCAACCAAAGGGCTGCGGTTCCAGAAGAAGACACTGATGATAGTCTTAAGGCTATCAAATTCACCATCCCAACCTTCAGGGGGACCACTGATCCTAATGAATTCATTGAATGGCATGATCAAATGGAGTTAGTTTTTAATGTTCATAGATATTCTGAGAGAAAGAAATTGCAATTAGCTGTCATTGAATTTAGGGATTATGCTTTAAGTTGGTGGAAAAAGTTATGCTATGATAATGATAGGTTGCAATATGAACAGATCCATACTTGGACTGGATTAGTGGAAGCCATGAGACATAGGTTTGTACCTCCGAAATACAAACAAGAGTTATTCATTAAGCTTTCTTTTCTTACACAGGGTACTAAAACTGTGGAAGAGTTTTACCATGAGCTGGAAAGATTACTGATGAGATGTGGTATTGTTGAAGATGAGGACATCACCTTGAGCAGATTTGCAGGAGGATTAAGGAAGGAAATATTCAAAGAAGCTGATCTTAGAGGATTTGATTCTCTTGCAGAGCTGTATGACAAAGCATTGAAGATAGAAAGGCAACAAAAGGAGGCAAGGACTTATCCTGTGAGATCCACTGTTGCAGGCAACAATTCAAAACCATGGTTGGTGAAAACACAATCACAACAATGGAGTGATAAGAAGGAACCGGCCAAGCCTCAGCCTACAAATCAGAACAACAAACCTCGCACCTTTGAAATTGGTAAGAATTTCCAGGAATTCAGAAAGGATGACAGGCCAAGGGGGCAAGAGGTTGATAGGAATAGGGGAGGCCGAGACAAAAGAGATGTTGTGTGCTGGAAATGCCAACGACGTGGTCACTATGCGAATGAATGCACCAATATCAGAAAAGTGGCACTATTGGATACTGGAGAAGAAAGATTGGTAGCTATCACTGAAAGTGGTATGCTGAACCTGATTGATGAAGAAGAAGAGTGCCCGAATGAGGATGATGAATGTGAGTATGCTGAAGAAGATCAAGTAGGACAAGAGACAGTTGAAGGGGAAGAAACATTCCAAACTATGGTGGCAATGAGAATTCTGAATACTGACAAATCACCTGATGATCAAAGGGAGAATTTATTTCATTGTTTTTGTACTATCAATGGTAAAGGTGCTACAATTATTGTTGACAACGGGAGCTGCACTAATGTAGTTTCACTGTTTTGTGTACGCAGGTTGAACTTACCTTTAGAGGAGCATGCAAGTCCATATCTGCTACACTGGATGAACACAAGTGGTCGATTGAAAGTAACACATCAAGCACGTGTTCCAATTACCATAGGATCTTATACTGAGAACGTCTTATGTGATGTGATTCCTATGAATGCGTGTCATGTACTGTTAGGAAGGCCTTGGTTGTCAGATAATAATGTGACATATCATGGTAAAGAGAACACCATAGAGTTTAAAAAGGGCAAGAAAGCATATCTGTTGAAACCATTATCTGTAGCCCTTGTGAGAAGAGAATCAGAAAAGCTGAAGAAACAAGTTGAGGAAGAAGAAAGGGAACACAAGGAAAGGAATACCAGCAAGAAGAAGACTGAAACCTCAACAAGTAAGGGAAAAACAAAGATGGCTGCCGAGAACTGTCTACTGATGGACAGAACTTCCATTGAACGAGCCATCAAAGAACCCGAATTTCCAGGTTACTGTTTCCTTGCACTTATTAAGCCTATTTCATTAAACTTAGGAACAGAAAAATCTTCGCCTGAAATTCCTGCTACTTTTGCTAGGATGCTCGAGAAGAATCAAGATGTGTTTCCTGAGGCGTTTCCGGAAGGACTACCACCCTTGAGAGGAATAGAGCATCAGATTGAGTTTATGCCTGGAGCATCAATTCCAAACAGACCAGCATATAGGATGAATCCTGAAGAGACATCTGAAATTCAACGCCAAGTTCAAGCATTGCTTGATAAAGGATGGATACGAGAAAGTCTATCCCCATGTGCTGTGCCTGTGCTCTTAGTTCCAAAGAAGAATGGGGAATGGAGGATGTGTGTCGATTGCAGAGCTGTTAATGCGATCACTGTGAAGTATCGCCACCCAATTCCTCGTCTTGATGACATGTTGGATGAACTAAGCGGTGCAACGGTCTTCTCCAAGATCGACTTGAAAAGTGGCTATCATCAAATACGAATGCAACCCGGAGATGAGTGGAAGACTGCCTTCAAAACCAAGTTTGGGTTATATGAATGGCTGGTGATGCCATTTGGACTTACCAATGCACCTGCTACCTTCATGAGGCTTATGAATGAGACCCTCCGTCCTTACATAAATCGTTTTGTTGTTGTTTATTTTGATGATATTCTCATATATAGTACCAACGAAACTGATCATTTATCTCATGTGCAACAGGTCCTAGATAAGTTGAGGGAAGTAAAGCTCTATGCTAACTTGGAAAAGTGCACATTCCATGTGGATGAAGTCATCTTCCTAGGAATTGTTGTGGGAAAGGAAGGACTTAAAGTGGATCAGTCAAAGATCAAGGCGATCACTGAGTGGAAGCCGCCAACTACAGTCTCAGAAGTTAGAAGTTTTCTAGGGTTGTGCGGATTCTTCAGAAGGTTTGTGCCAAGCTTTAGTATTATTGCTGCACCACTTACATCTCTGTTGAAGAAGGATTTAAAGTACAAATGGGGAACAGCCGAACAGAAAGCATTCGATGAGTTGAAATACAAGTTGACCCATGCCCCAGTATTAGCGTTACCTGATTTTGAGAAGGTGTTTGAGTTAGAATGCGACGCATCTGGAACTGGAATGGGAGCAGTACTTATGCAGGATAAGAGACCGATTGCATATCATAGTGAGAAGTTTAATGGAGCTCAATTGAACTACTCTACGTATGATAAGGAGTTGTATGCAATCGTGAGGGCCTTAAAGGTATGGCAACATTACCTAAGAGGTCGTGAGTTCATCATACATACTGATCATGAGACGTTAAAGCATATCAAAGTTCAAGGACAGCTGAGTAAGAGGCATGGTGGATGGAGCGCATTCCTTGAAACTTTTCCTTATGTGATCAAGTATAAGAAGGGTAAGGACAATGTTGTTGCTGATGCATTGTCTAGACGAGTAGCTCTAGCGGCACTTGCTACTACACATTTGGTGGGATTTGAACACATTCAAGCTCAGTATGCAAGTGATCCGGACTTTAAGGAAGTGTTTGAGAAAACTGAGAAGCAGGCTTATAAGGAATACTCCCGACTGAATGGATATCTCTACTATGGAAATCAACTGTGCATACCAAGGGGATCCATCAGAGAGCTGTTAATTAAAGAAGCGCATGCAGGAGATATGATGGGACATTTTGGGCAGCATGCTACAATGGGAGTACTAAAAGAAAGGTTTTATTGGCCTGGGATGTCGAAACAGGTGGTTGATATGATTGCTAAGTGCCTTGTCTGTCTGAAGGCAAAGTCACAAGCGAAACCACATGGATTATATCAGGCATTACCAGCACCTGAAGGGCCATGGATTGACATCTCGATGGACTTTATATTGGGATTACCAAGGACTGCTCGTGCCAAGGATTCAATATTTGTGGTTGTGGACCGATTCTCCAAAATGGCGCACTTCATCCCTTGCACCAAGACAAATGATGCACATCATATTGCCAAGCTGTTCTTCAAAGAAGTGGCAAGGATGCATGGGATACCATGGACCATAGTATCTGATAGAGATACTAAATTCATGAGCTATTTCTGGAAGTCCTTTTGGCATGAGTTGGGTACAAAGTTGCTGTTTTCATCATCTTATCATCCGCAGACCGACGGGCAAACTGAGGCCGTCAACCGAGTGTTAGGAAATTTGTTGCGGATCATCATGTCTTCAAACTCCAAGAGTTGGGATGAGAGTCTACCCTATATCGAGTTCGCATACAACCGACATGTTCACAGTGCAACAGGTATGTCTCCTTTCGAGGTTGTATACGGATTTGTGCCACTAACTCCACTTGATTTGTTGCCACTGCCCCGCAGTGAGCACTTTAATGTTAATGGCAGGGATAGAGCAAATGCTATAAAGAACTTACATAAGGATGTGCGTGAAAGTTTGATCAAAGCGGCTGAGCAATATGCCAAGTACTCCAATCGTGGAAGAAAGAGGTTGTTGCTGAAACCAGGCGATTGGGTTTGGGTTCATATGAGGAAGGAGCGATTTCCTGCTCAGCGCCATGGAAAATTATCCCCTAGGGGATGTGGTCCTTTTAAAGTCTTAGAACGAATAAATGATAATGCTTATAAGATAGACCTGCCTGATGAGTATAGTAATATTAGTGCTACTTTTAATGTTGCAGATCTATCACTGTTCGAAAGAGATGAAGAGGATGAAGCAAGTCGGTTGAAGGATCAACCTCTTCAAGGGGGAGGGGATGGCATGGTAGCCCAAGCCATGATCCAAATACCCGAAGGACCATGTTCGAGGCAAAGAGCTAAGAAGTTTACGGAGTATGTAACGGAACTGCTAAGGACGCACATTGAAGAATGGGAGCTGACCAAGCCAACCTTCGGAGGAAGAACAATGATCACATGGAAGCTGCCGGAGGCAGAAGGCTATGCAAAAAAACACTTAGCAGATTTTTGAGGAGTTCCGCTCGCCGCACGCGATGTCTTTTCCACCGCACGCCATGTTTTCTTCACATCGCGTGGGAACATCGCGAGGGAACATTGTGTTTGAAGGCTTAGCAGAATTTTGAAGTTCAAGTGACGCGATCCTCGCGACATCCGCACGCGGCGTTCTCAATAAGCTTTCCAAAAGAACATCGCGAGCTTTCTGAAGCAAGTCTACGATTTCTGCAACACTGTCATTTTCACGCGCGCGACAGCTTTTCCAAGATGAAGCGAGCTGCGTAAATCTGTTCATGCATGCAGAATCATATCTTGCTTCCATATCTTTTGTTATTTTATTTTATTTCGTTGTTTAAAATAGATTCAGTATATCTAGTTAGTTCCTTATTTGAGGAATTAGTTTCCTTATTTTGTGGGATTTATTCCCATAGCTGTTAGGTTTACTTGGGGCCTATATATAGGTCCTCAATTACTATTGTAAACACTTTTGATTAATTTGATGAATACAATTCTCTTTTTCAAAAGTCATATTCCCGAGTGTTCTTAAACTTTGTGTGTTTCAATTGGCAAACTCACCTTGCAATCTTCGAAACTGGATTGCTCGACTTCATCCAAGGAGGATCATTGGAAGAGGAGGTGCGCTTATTCCCTCGAGGTTTAACTCCATCTCAAATCTCTTGATCAAATTGGTAGGTTTCATCTATCTTTTATTTTCTTTTCCGCGTTTTCTTCAAAGTCCTATTGTGTCTGGAATCCGATCCATGGCAATTATCCACAATTACCGAAGCAACATTGCCCATTAAATCACAATGACAGTAAAATAAGTTCTTGACGAGGACGTCTAATCCGATTGACTTGTCCAAACAAGAGATTCTACTTGCGGAGGGATCAAAGGCTTAAAAGAATGATGCAAGCACACTTGGAAGCCATTTCAAAGGAGCTTAAAGGCATGAAGAAGCATCCGAGGCATGTGATGACATGGCACGGGATGAAGTGGCGCATGATGACATGGCGGGATCCGAGTTACATGGAAGCATCAAGAAGCTTGGAGCAATGCCATGGATCTTTAGTTGGTCACTAACTTGCAAGAACACGAAGAACAATGAAGAACAACGAAGAACAACGAAGAGGAAAGGATAAGGAAGCAAACCACAACAAGAACCGAAGGGGGAAGCAACCAAAGGAGTAGAACCCGTGACCTCAACCCAATCCTCCAAGCTCGAGCCTTGATTTCGTAATCACAAGGATGCTTCAAGCCCAAGTGATGAATGTTTCCCAACAAGCATTCAAAGGTGTGTGTGAGAGTGTTAGTAAACTCACAAGGATCTCTTTGAAGAGAGAAGTTAAAATGTTCATTCAAGCAAAGGTAATGAAAGGGTGTAGGGGAGGACATATATATAGAGGTCCAAACCCACAAGTACAAATTAAACAAGCCCATGAAAGTATTAAACAACCAAGGAAAGGAAAATGACTTATACTATTACAGTAATATGTCTACTTTTTAAAATACTAGAGGTAGTAAATAATATCCGACCATCTTCTGACTTGTCCGTTAATTGCCCGACGGTGGTGGTGGCCGACCTCCGGTCAACTTCCGGCCAATAACCGGCGATGGCTTTTTACTTGAAAATTGGGGAATCTAGGTGGGATTCCCTCCAGCTTCTTCCAACTTGATCATCAGCAATGCTTCCGGATAGCCCCCTTCTCCTTTGTTGATTTCAGACTTGAATTCCTCAGACTTGAGAAGGTTGGCAATCCAGTCCATGAATCTTTTAGCCCGGCTCCTGGAGCATGGTCCTTCCGGAATAAGTAACGCAGCAGATTTGGCTTCCACGCCATTCCCTCCCCCTTGAGAAGGTTGAGCCATCAACCGATCAAATTCTGCCTCGTCCTGCTCGAAGAGGGCAAGATCTGCAACATTAAATGTAGCATTAATTCCATACTCAGGAGGCAATTCTAATTTATAAGCATTGTCATTTATTTTCTCCAAAACACGAAATGGACCGTCCCCCCGTGGGGAAAGTTTGTCACGTCGCTTCAATGGGAATCTCTCCTTCCGCATGTGGAGCCAGACCCAATCCCCGGGCTTCAAGAGTAGTTTCTTTCGTCCTCGGTTGGCATACTTAGCATAAGTCTCCGCGGCCTTCTTCAGGCTTTCCTGGACATCCTTGTGAAGCTCCTTTATAGCTCGAGCCCTATCCCTGCCATTAACATTGAAATGCTCATTGCGTGGCAATGGCAGAAGATCAACAGGGGTTAGTGGGTTGAAACCATAGACAATTTCAAAAGGTGACATATTAGTGGCACTATGGACATGTCTGTTATAAGCAAATTCAATATAAGGTAGACACTCGTCCCAACTCTTGTAACTAGAAGCAGTTATGATTCGTAGCAGATTACCCAAGACTCTGTTGACGGCTTCAGTTTGCCCGTCTGTTTGAGGGTGATAAGCTGTAGAGAACAAGAGCTTCGTACCAATTTCATGTCACAGAGATTTCCAGAAATAGCTAACAAACTTCGTGTCTCGGTCCGACACAATCGTCTTTGGGATCCCATGAAGACGCACCACTTCTTTGAAGAACAGCTTGGCAATGTGGTGTGCGTCATTAGTCTTTGTGCAAGGAATGAAGTGCGCCATCTTGCTAAACCTGTCTACCACCACAAAAATTGAATCTTTGTTTCGTGCAGTCCGTGGTAGTCCCAGCACAAAGTCCATAGATAGATCAATCCAGGGTCCCTCGGGAATTGGTAGCGGCATGTACAACCCATGTGGCTTGGATGTGGACTTGGCTTTCAGGCAAATGATACACTTGGAGATGAAGTCGTCCACATCTTTCCTCATTCCCGGCCAATAGAATCTCTCACTCAAAATTCCGAACGTGGCAGCCTGTCCGAAATGTCCCATAAGGTCCCCGTTGTGAACTTCTTTGATGAGTAACTCTCTAACGGATCCCTTAGGAATGCACAGCCGGTTCTCATAATACAAAAATCCATCGAGTCTTGAAAACTCCTTGAACCCGTGCTTCTCAGTTTCTGCCCAAATTTCCTTGAAGTCAGGATCAGTGGAATATTGATCCTTAATATGCTCGAAGCCAATCAAGTGAGTAGTAGCAATGGCTGCCAACGCCAGTCTGCGGGATAAGGCATCAGCAACAACATTTTTCTTTCCCTTTTTGTACTTAAGTACATAGGGGAAAGTTTCAATAAAACCACTCCATCTGGCATGCCTTTTTCCCAACTGTCCTTGGTTCCGGATATGCTTGAGGGTCTCATGATCTGTGTGAATGATGAACTCACGTCCCCTCAAATAATGTTGCCACGTCTTTAAAGCTTGAACCACAGCGTAGAGTTCTTTGTCATACGTCGAATAGTTCAATTGTGCACCAGAGAACTTTTCACTGTGGTATGCCACTGGCTTCCCATTCTGCAATAAAACTGCTCCCATGCCCGTCCCTGATGCATCGCATTCTATCTCAAAGGGAAGATCAAAATCTGGTAGGGCTAGAACCGGTGCATGCGTCAGCTTTTCCTTCAGACTATCGAAACTCTTTTGCTCAGACGGCCCCCATTTGAAGATGAGTCCTTTCTTTAGTAGAGAAGTAAGGGGTGCCGCAATCAGACTGAAATTTGGAACAAACCTCCTAAAGAAACCACACAACCCAAGAAATTGTCTGACCTCGTGCACATTCGTGGGTGGTTTCCAATCAGAGATCGCCTTTATTTTCGAATCATCAACCTTAAGACCGCCACGTCCAACAATATATCCCAAGAATGAAAGCTCGGTTGCATGGAAAGTGCACTTCTCCTTGTTGGCATATAACTGAACTTCTCGCAACCTGTTAAGTACCTGTTGGACATGAGACAGGTGGTCAGATTCATTCGCACTATAAACTAATATATCATCAAAATATACTACTACAAATTTATTTATGAAAGGGCGAAGTGTCTCATTCATAAGCCGCATGAATGTTGAAGGCGCGTTTGTCAGTCCAAATGGCATGACAAGCCATTCATAAAGTCCAAATTTCGTTTTGAACGCTGTCTTCCATTCATCTCCGGGTTGCATCCGGATTTGGTGATAGCCACTTCGCAAGTCTATCTTGGAAAATATGCTGGCATGTCCCAGCTCATCAAGCATGTCATCCAGGCGTGGAATTGGGTGCCGGTACTTGATAGTAATTGCATTCACTGCTCGGCAATCCACACACATGCGCCATGATCCATCCTTCTTGGGAACCAATAGAACAGGTACAGCACATGGTGAGAGGCTCTCTCGGACCCAACCCTTGTTCATTAACTCTTGAACTTGTCGCTGCACTTCTTTTGTTTCCTCCGGATTCATGCGGTAGGCCGGGCGATTTGGAATTGAAGCACCTGGCACGAAATCGATTTGATGTTCAATTCCGCGCAAAGGTGGTAAACCCGCCGGGACTTCATCCGGGAAGATATCAGAATTCTCCTCTAACATTCTGGAAAAATTAACAGGAATATCAGGTGCAGCAGTGCAAGTTCTATAAACATCATTAACAGGTTTTGCAAATGCAATGAAACAGTAACCTGTTGAGCTTGGCTCGCGCAAAGATTGTTGGACTTCAGTTCTAGTCATCAGGAGGCAAGGATTGGAAGAAGGCTCTTGAATGCAGATAGCTTTCCCTTTGCTCTTGGCCTTCCTCTCCTCTTCATCTTTCTTCATATTTGACCGTAGAACCTCCTGATCCGCTCTAACTATCTTCACAGATAACGGTTTGATGTTGATTTTCTTTTGCTTGTAAACAAAAGACATAGTGTTGGCACGACCCTTATACTTCACATCGCGATCATACAACCTTGGCCGGCCCAGTAAAATGTGGCAAGCAGTCATAGGGATCACATCACAAATAACATTTTCTGAATAGGAACCGATTTTGATGGGAATTTTAGCACGTCGGTTGACTTTCAGTTCACCATTATCGTTCATCCAGTGAAGGTGGTAGGGCCTCGGATGCTCTTCCGTTGGAATGCCTAACCTGCGAACAACATAAGCACTCACAGCATTAGTGCAACTTCCATTATCAACAATTATAGAAGCAACATTACCCTTTAAATCACAATGACAGTAAAATAAATTCTCCCTTTGTTCATCGGCGCGAGGCTTTTCTTCAGTCTTCTCAGCACTAAGAGCCCGCATAGCCACAAGATTAGTCAGAGTGCGGTCTTCTTCAATAGTTTCCTCTTCCCCATAAAATTCATCACTGTCATCTGATTCCTCCACAATTTCTTTCTCAGCCCGTTCTTTTTCCTCATCAGAATCTATGATTCTCCATGAACCATCTTCTAACAGTGCAGCTCTCTTGGTAAAAGGGCACTCAGGTGAGTAGTGTCCCTTTCGACCACATTTGAAACAAGTAACCTCTTTCTTCCGGTCCTTCTCGAATTTAGGCCTCTCAATGACTGCGGGTTTAGGACCTTCCAGGCGGTGGGTCTTGAATTCCCTAGCCATCTCGAATCCCTTTGGCTTTGGTTTCTCCTCTCTTGGAACAAATGTCCTTTGATTCCATGGCTTCTGAGAACTAGATCCGGAATCCTGTCGATAGTGAAATTTCTGCACGCGTGGTCTATCTTCTGACTCAAGCTTAATAGCTAACTCAACCAAGTCTGACAGAGTGTCGTAAGGCCTAAGCTTGGCCTCCTTTCTGATCTCAACTCGGAGTCCTCTGAGAAATCTAGACTTCGTGATGCCCTCATCTTCTTCTACTCCGGCTTTCATCAGAAGGATCTCCATTTCCTTAAAGTACTCTTCCACCGTCTTGTTCCCTTGAACAAGAAACTGCATCTTATCATACAAATCCTGGCGGTAGTGAGATGGAACAAATCGGTTATCCATGACTCGCGTCAGTGTAGCCCACGTTTGAATGGGATCATAGCGATTTCGTTGAATCTCATGGACTATCTTCTGCCACCATACCAATGCATAATCTTTAAATGCGCAAATGGCCAAATTGACCTTCTTGATATCCGAGTAGTTATGGCAGTTAAAGATGAGCTCCATGGATTGCTTCCATTCAAGGAACTCATCCGGGTTGGACGTGCCCCTGAATGTAGGAATGTCAAATTTTATCCCCTTCAAGTCATGGTCCGCCTCATCATTTCTGTTACGCCTGCGGCGATTCCTTTCATACACTTCAACCTCAGAATCGGATTCAAATTCCTGGCGATTCTGTCTGACTGGCGGTGGCCTATTCGGGTTTCTAGGAGGGGGAGGAGTGGCTGGCCTATTCGGAATAGGATTTCTGCGAGCAGCTATGTTTCGAGGTCCCTGTCGCCGATGGAATGCTGGATTCATTTCCTCCCTTTGTCTTTCCTCAAGTTCATCCTCAGCTTCCTCTATCTCACGGTCCCTAATACCCCTAATATCACCCCTGTGGCTTTGAGGGCTATCCGGCACTGTAGGTGGAGTCACCTGAGGCGATCGCTTGTCGAATTCCTCCTGTAATTTGAGCTCAAGACGTCTCATGGTTTCGGATTGTACAGCATTACCATGCATAACCATGTCGTCCTTAAAACTATCAACCCTATGGTTCAGATCATCCATCCGCTGATCCATATTGTCCAGTCTGACAGTCATTCTTTGTAGCATATCCATCAAATCCCTGTTGGAAGGTTGAGTGTTACCTGCCATCTGAAAGTTCTAGACACAAAAGGTTAAGTAGTATCTGCAAAAGAAAAATGAAAATGGAAATATTTTATATATATATATGTATAATAATAGACAAAATGTATATATCTGGATCACTCAAAAATCCCTCAGTTTGCTCACAACCCAATGTCTGTCTGTTGGGTTAATTCACGCGCTGAGCCAAATGCAGTCCAAAGTGATCACCAAGTAAGTCTCGAGTGTCGGAGAGTGAGGCCTGAATATACGTACGCACAATGCAAGATACAAATGCAATGTTCGACTCTATCAACAACCGCTAGGAAATATGTGAAATGCAATGCAATGAAATTATGTTCACAGTTTTAATCGGCAATTGCAATCCAATAATTCCAAGACCTCACAATATAAAAGTGAACTCACCAAAATTTGAAAAGTGGTAGCTCACAACACTCGACTCCCAAACATTGATCACACACCCAAGTGTTTACTAAACACACATAAAATCCCTAAATTCCTAAGATGGGGTCCACGATGACAAAAGTCTCCCAAATTTTGTGACTTGGACGTCACTTTTCTTTTCCTCTTTTTTTTTTTTTTTGTTTTGTTTTGTTTTGATTTTTTTTTTTTTTCGTTTTTTTTGTTTTTTTTTTTTTTTTAATATACTAAGCAAGTAGGAGGGAAAATATATGACAAGCAAGTAGCTCAAGATGTTTGATGATGAGTCGTGAGTTTGGTTGGGAAAATAAACAAGTAATAACCTGGTGGGCCCCACTAGTTACCAATCAATACCCATAAATTTGATCTCATACGTCTTCATCAATAAGAGTAGGAGAGTCAAATTTGATGTGCGGGTGGGGGCCACGAAATTGGCAAAAGGCTTAAAGTTATGGTGTAGCACAACCTTTTTGACTATTGATATTGCAAATTTGAGAAGGGTTGTACGTGCAAAACAAATTGGAGAATTAAAATTTGGTGGGGTCCACGGCATAATCATACAACTTGAATTCTTCTCTTATCTTGGCTGCATTTTGAGACTTTAGACACCAAATCTACCAACTCCACTCAATCATTCCCTTGTCCATACCTCTTTCTAATCAATCATGTGCCCATGCTTCTATACCCAATCTAGTAGTAAAATAATTACCCTATTAAATGATCACAAACACACGGCAATGATGGCTACAAATCAGATTTTGGATCAAGCTCAAGAAATTTTTTGAGATCTCTAGAACAAGATGAATATTTACTAAGAACACTCAAAATCACTCAACCACTCCTTTGGAATTTTGGAAGCATATTAGCCTTTTAAACACATAAACAATATTCCAAATACACACATACACATATGAGATGCAAAATGAGTGAAAACTAACAACAAACACAAAAGAAAACAAGATCAAGAAGCAAAATATGGTGATTTTCGGATTTTTCAACAAGAACACACATAAACTTCAAACTAGTGTAACTTTCACATACGATGTCCGTTTTCGACGAATCTTATATGTAAACACATCTACTCGACGAGAGGAACAAGGATATGTAATCAGATTTCAGAGATTCTCAACGAGCCAAAACCAGATTCCCGAAAAAGTGGACAGCAAGCTATTTTTGGTGTTTTTGAAGGAATTTTCAATTTTTATGGTTTTGTAAAATATGGAAGAACAAGTAGAACCAACTTAAGCTCTGATACCAAAAATAAATTAAGCTGCCATGGATCTTTAGTTGGTCACTAACTTGCAAGAACACGAAGAACAATGAAGAACAACGAAGAACAACGAAGAGGAAAGGATAAGGAAGCAAACCACAACAAGAACCGAAGGGGGAAGCAACCAAAGGAGTAGAACCCGTGACCTCAACCCAATCCTCCAAGCTCGAGCCTTGATTTCGTAATCACAAGGATGCTTCAAGCCCAAGTGATGAATGTTTCCCAACAAGCATTCAAAGGTGTGTGTGAGAGTGTTAGTAAACTCACAAGGATCTCTTTGAAGAGAGAAGTTAAAATGTTCATTCAAGCAAAGGTAATGAAAGGGTGTAGGGGAGGACATATATATAGAGGTCCAAACCCACAAGTACAAATTAAACAAGCCCATGAAAGTATTAAACAACCAAGGAAAGGAAAATGACTTATACTATTACAGTAATATGTCTACTTTTTAAAATACTAGAGGTAGTAAATAATATCCGACCATCTTCTGACTTGTCCGTTAATTGCCCGACGGTGGTGGTGGCCGACCTCCGGTCAACTTCCGGCCAATAACCGACGATGGCTTTTTACTTGAAAATTGGGGAATCTAGGTGGGATTCCCTCCAGCTTCTTCCAACTTGATCATCAGCAATGCTTCCGGATAGCCCCCTTCTCCTTTGTTGATTTCAGACTTGAATTCCTCAGACTTGAGAAGGTTGGCAATCCAGTCCATGAATCTTTTAGCCCGGCTCCTGGAGCATGGTCCTTCCGGAATAAGTAACGCAGCAGATTTGGCTTCCACGCCAAGCAAGGATATCAAGGTCAACTTCAACTTCAAAGTGGGATGATGACTTGACAAGAGCCAAGGAAGATCCAATTCGAATCCAACAATCTACATGTCGGATTCAACAATCATGTGATCAACATCAAGAATACTTGGAAAGAAAGTTGAAGAAGTAAGAAGGAGGAAAGAAAGAGTTTGGACAAGAGAAAGAGGAAGAAACAAGCTTGGAGAAAGAGTTAGGACAAGGCATAAAACATGTTTGCCTATGTTTCCATTACATGTGTAAAAACATTCTTGTTGAGATGTCTTGATGTATGAGTGTGTTTAGTATGATCTCATTAGGACATATGTGATGAGACATGAGAGTACTAGGTTGCCTAGGTTAGTTCTATGTTCTTGTCCTAGAATTGGTTATGCTTGTGAGGAGTTGAACTTGTTAGGAGTTAGGAGGGAGTTGAGATGGAACAAGGGCCTTGTTTGGCACCCCTTGGACGCCCCTTTTCCATAATTTGGGGAGTAGCTTGGCCTTTAAATAGGCCATGGCTTGCACTTGTATCATTTTAGTTTTTGATTGATGAATGAATTCTACTTTTGAAATTTGAGAGCATTTTCTCTTTTCAAAGTGTTCTTGAGAGTGGAGAGAACCCTCAAGATTTGGTATCCCTTTCTCCCTTCCATATTTCCCATACGCATCGGCCATCTTCCAATTCCATCACCATGGCCGTGCATCAAGGAGAGGAGAATGAAGAAATCGGTTCCATGGCTAGTTCCATTGGGGTCGTGACACGCGAGGCTTGAAGGAGGCTTCTCGGGGTCGCTTGGAAGATCAATTCAAGGACGGCGAACGGTTCAATCTAGAAGGGTCGGGGTCGCTCGAGTCTTTGCTTGGATTCTTCAAGTTTCATCCTTCTACATCCAAGTATTTCCATTACTTTTGCTTGTTTTGTGATTCGGCCACTTGGCCATTTTTCCCTCTTGTTTTTGTGCTTTGATTCTCTCTTTTCGGTTTAGACACATAGATCCATGGCATAAATTTTGGTATCAGAGCCTTGTCTAGATCGAAAATTCCATGTTTAGATGATTTAGATCACACGCCTTCTTCATCTCTTCATAGGGGCGGTTTATGTGAATTTTCATGTTGATTGTTGCTTTTGATTCAATTCCATGTAATCTTGTTTCTTTTGATCATTCCATGTATTGTTGATTTTGGACTTTCCTTGTAATTTGGACTTTGGACACTCGTTGTTGAATTCGGAGCCCTTGTTGAATGCCGTTGGTGCTAGTTTTCACTTTTTCCTAATCTTGATTGTATGTTAATGCATGTTTTAGCATCTCGGAGTGATTGTTGAAATTTCTTCCAACTTAGAGAGAGGGCCGAGAGTTGGATTTAACATAGGGGGTGGTTTTGTTGAATTGTTAGCACTTGTTGAAAGTAGTGTTAAATTTGGAATAGGGAAGTTTACTTGCACATGGGTGGTTAGTAGAAGTTAGGGTCATTAGGACAATTAATGATGTTTCCCCATTTTTAGGACATATAATGATGTTTCCCCATTTTTCTTACATAGTGGTTATGGCTTTTCTTTTTGTTTCTTGTTGTTAGTCATTTTTCACTTGTTCAAATTTTTGGCTTGTTGAATTTTTCTCGTCGTGATTGTTGAATTTGCTATTGGCCTAGTAAAAGTGCATTTTTGACAAAAGGCAAATCTCAACACTAGTAAAAGCCGAGATTATAAAAAAAAAAAAAAAAAAAAGTGAAAATCGGCGCAAAAGGAATTATAGCCGAGAGCAAAAGATAAAAAAAAGATTAAAAAAAAAAAAGAAATTGCGGGAGGCCGTAGCACTTGTTGAATTTTTTGGAGTCTCGTCTCAATTGTTGAATTTTTTGTGTGAGTTGTTTGATCTTGTTGTCATTGCCAAAGGATTGTTGAAATCTAGGGCATTTGACATACTCACCACTTTGCCAAAGGATTGTTGAAATCTAGGGCAATTTGTTGAATTTTGAGTCTTGCCAAAGGGTTGTTGAAACCTAGGGCAAATTGTTGAATTTTTGTTGCCTTGCAAAAGGGTTGTTGAAACCTAGTGCAAAGTGTCTTTTTGGTGTTTCAACAAAGGGTTGATTGAAACCTAGGTTGTGCACTAATTCTTTTGCAAATTTTTGTGTCTCGTTTTCCTTTTGTGTTTAGGCCGAGACCTTGTTTGCTTATTTTGGGGTTTTGTGTGTTGTGAGTTCACTTCAAATTGCTTGGGATTGTGAGTAGGATTGGTGTTGGTGGATTGTTGAATTCTAGTGGGTAGATTGTTGAAATCTTGTGAGGCATTGTTGGAAGATTTGGATACACTTACTCTTGTGATTGCTTTTATGTGTATTTTCTATATGATCTTCTAAACGGTTTTTGATTGAGTCGAGTTAGAGTAATTGCATTCCTACTCTAAAGCGTACGTAACTCGAGTTCCGACGCCATTCTTGTGATCGACCAAGTGCTACTTTTGGGAGGTTGAATTCGGCCAAGTTGTGGGAGATCCCTTTGTTACTATCTAGGGGACTTGATTGAGTGACCGAGAGACCCGAGTGTACCCTACAACACTTGAGTGAGGTTCATTTTTGTCTTTCTTTGTTCTCTAACCTAGTATACATATATCTTGTAGTTTGTTTGTTTTGTTGTTTTGTTAGATATGGCTACTTTGGAGGATGTCATGAGGCTTTTGCAAGAGCAAAAGGAGGAGATGCAATCCATGAAGGCCGATTCTAGAATCATGCAAACGGCCATGACCTCTGGCATGGGAGCCGGAACTGTAGCACTTAACATCCCGGAAGGACCCTGCTCTAAGCAACGTGCCAAGAGGTTCCTCAACACCATCGCCAAAATACTATCCGATGAATCCGAGGTGTGGGAACAGAAATTGAGCTACCCGGATAAAAATGGGCCGAGATTGATAATCCGTTTAATTGAAGATGTTGGGCCAAGGAACTTAATGAAGAAGTAGAAGTGTCGAGACCCACACGAGCTCAAGGCCCACAAGCAAGACCACCAACACATTATGGACGTACTTAGACTTTATTATTTCCGTAGCTTTGGTACTTGTTTAATTTACATAGCAAGTCGTTTAATTCCGTGTAATATGGTTTGCCTATATATAGGGCATTACCCACACTTTGTAAGGACACCTTTGAATGAATTAAGCAATTTGAGTGTTTTCTCTTTGGTGATAACCAAGAGCATTTAGAAGGTCATCTTGAATTTCTCCCTTGTTGGTGCAATTCCTTTCAAGCATGAGATGTGCTTGATCGTATCGACACCTTGAAGATTGTTGATCGAGGGAATCGTGGCTCATTTAGTGTGTCCATTGATCCAAGATTAAGCTTTCGGTAAAGGAAATCTCAACCTATCCTTTTATTTTCATTTTGAGTTCATCCTTGTTAATCTTTGTTCTTCATCTTGTTCATCATCGAATATTGTGTCTAATCTCGATCCATGGCATATTTTTGGTATCAGAGCCTAGATTAGACTTTTATTCTTCCATATCTTTCATCCTTAATCAAAAACTCACAAAAAAAATATATATATAGCCCACTGGTTACTGTTCATCCGAGATCCGTTTTGATCCTTTGAATATTTCCTGAATCTGAGTTGATATTTGGATTCATTGGGTCGATTACATAAAGATTCATATAAAATTCGAAATTTTTGGTCAAGGAAATCATTTTCTATGAATTTTTGAAATTCTTGGCTAATATTTCTCAAAATACAAATCTGTGCAGAATCTATTTTCACGTTTTCTGAACTGGTCGGTTTGAATCTCTGAAATCTGGGCATATATTTAGAATCCTCTCGTCGAGTAGATGAGTTTTCATATATTGTTTCTCAAATCCGAGTTCGGATGAAAAAGTTATGCTAGTTTGAAGTTTATATGTGTTCTTGTGCAAAAATCCGAAAATCTTCATCTTTTGCTTCTTGATCTTGTGTTTTCTTGTGTTTGTTGTTAGTTTTCAAATATTTGGCCTCTCATATGTGTATGTGTGCATTTGGAATCTTGTTTATGTGTTTAATTGGCTAATATGTTTCCAAAAATTCCAAATGAGTGATTATGAGTGTTGTTTGAGAGCTTCAAATGTTCTTCTTCATGATGATATGATCTTCTTAAATTTCTTGGCATCCAGAATTTTGATCCAATCCCCTTTAGTTGCTGTGTATTTTCAATATAAAAATATATATATTCCTCATAATTATTGTCCTCGACAAGAGGTTGGCCAAAACTTTATTTGATTTGATTGGGAACCAAAAGTCTACAAGTGTTGGCAGATATCAAATAAATTGGGATAGTATTTTTTTTTTAGACCACAAAAGTCTCTTGTTAGGTTGAATAGAGGGGGCCATTGCATTAAATATTGGTACTCTCTTGTTCACTTGAGTGTTTGAAATTGTTGAAGAAATTGTGTGCCGAGAGCCCCACGGGAATTCTACTACTTGCATTTGCAAATTTGTAAGATTCCTTCAACCGTGGGACCCAGTTGCATTAATTATCTTCAAAGTCCAATTTGTTGTTTCTCTTGTACCGTGGACCCCACCCGCAACTACAATTTCATAATTCCCATCCTCTTACACGTACTGATTTTATAAAAAAAAAAAAGAAAAAAAAAAGTAAAAAAAAAAGAGTTAAAAAAAAAAGTCAAAAAAAAAAAGAAAAAAAAAACGTTCCAAAAAAAAAAAAAAAAAGAAAAAAAAAAAGTAGAAGAAGAAGAAAAGCAAATAGAAATTTGATACACATGTGAGTCTCATCCATCACTCATCTGATTTATTTGCTCTTAACAATATATCAAGTGTTCGGGTATTTTAGTTGGGAATTTTATTTAGGACTATAGTGTGTGTATTAAATATTATTTATTGGGAGTCGAGTGTTGTGAGCTACCACTCTTCAAACTTTGGTGAGTTCACTTTTATACTGTGAGGATTTGGAATTATTGGATTGCATTTACCGATTAAAACTGTGAACATAATTTCTGTGCATTGCATTCCACATATTCCAGCGGTTGTTGATAGAGTCGAACATTGCATTCTGATTCTTGCACTGTGCGTCCATTACTTCTTTCTCTCTATCCATACATTGTTGGTTGATACGACTGAGCACTACTTGGCTTACTGGAACCAAACCAACTGGACGAGAATTCAGGACCGACATTGAGGGATACAGTTGTGAGATCACTCTACAAATTTCCTGTTGATTTCTACTAACCTCTTATACATATATCTAGTTTTCTTTGCTTTTGAACTGAAATGGCAGGAAGTACTGATCAAAGATTTGACCAAATCATGGCCGCCATCCAGGCATTATCCGAGACCACAGCCCGAAGGTCTGATTTTGATTCCATGCGCCGAACCGTAGATGAAACTGAGGCGCGAGTCACTGAAATCACTGAGCGCATAGTCATCTTAGCTACCGAAGTAGCGAGAGGGAATTCCTTATGGGGAGAGGCGCTCCAAACTCGAGTCATGCAACAAGTTGAGCGCAGGCTTGAGGAAGCTTTCTGTCATACTCCGTCACCTCCCAATGTTACCCCCGGAAGCACAAGTGGAGTGAACAGATCATACATGGAAGAAGCAGATGCAGCCATTGAGGAGAGGGAAGTACAATTTGGAACATACAACAGACAGCAAGGCCCACGAGGCCCACGGACAGCACCACCACCGCCACCTCGGCCGCGGGTCCCGACAAATACTCAGTTCCAGAATCCACCACCACCTCCGGCACCTGCCGCCCCAGCAGTAGCTCCAAGACCACCATTACATCAACCCATTCGGCAGAGGGTAAACATAAATCCCCCTCCAGTGGACCTTCCCGAAAACGATTTCGAGGAGGAGGACATACATCGAGCCCCTGTTGAGCACAACCGACTAGAAGCTGATCTTCGAGGAATCAAATTCACAATTCCGGCGTTCAAGGGCACGAATGATCCAGAGGAATTCATCGATTGGAGGCAATCTATTGAGTTGATCTACGATTGCCAACAATACAACGAGTTCACAAAGATCCAACTTGCCGTTTGTGAATTCAAGGACTATGCTCTCACGTGGTGGCAGAAAATTCAACACGATGGACAGCGTCTAGGACTTCCCCCTATTTCTACATGGACCGAACTGATGCATGCAATGGAAAAGAGGTTTGTTCCTAGTAGTTATTTTGATGACTTGTACATGAAAGTTAATTTTTGTGTGCAAGGTAACCGAACCGTGGACGAATACTACAAGGACTTGGAACGCCTCATGATGAGAGCCCAGATCAATGAGGATGAACCGCTACTGATAGCCAGGTTTAAAAGAGGATTGAAAAGAGAGGTCCTAGCAGAAATCAAATTAAGGACATACACTGGTTTGGAACATTTGGTGCAACTAGCCATTGAGATCGATCGCCAACTGAGGGATAGACCGATCAAGTCCACGATCATTTCAAACACCACCAAGTATTGGACAACAAGGTCAAATGAACAGCCGTTGAAGCCCCATGACCGATACGGAAAGCCCAATACACTTAAGGATGACAGGCCCAACAGGCCTAAAGCATTTGAGATGAGCAAAGATTTTAAGGATCCATACCGATACAGGAAAGATGAAAGGGATAAGCCCAAGCGGGACGTCAAGGATGTCACTTGTTTCAAGTGTGGACAGAAAGGTCATTATTCCCGAGATTGTCCGCGAAGAGAAAGGCAAATGGTTATGATTGAACCGGGAACTTGGAAAGAAATTGACTCTGATGAAGAGCGAGAGGAAGCTGAGCATGAAGAAGAAGATGGTGGTTATGAACAGTATCCAGACGAGGGCGATCTGAGCCGAGTAGTCTTGGAAGAAGATGAAGAAGAGTATGTGACGAATTTCATCGACATGAGGGCATTGACCGCTGACAAAGCTGATGAATCCAACAGCAATGCACCAGAACAGAGAGAGAATTTATTTCACTATCATTGTAAATTAAAGGGCAATGTAGCATCTCTGATTGTAGACAATGGTAGCTGTGTGAACGCTGTAAGCCTGTATACTGTGCGTAGATTAGGACTACCAATGCAAGATCATGTGAAGCCATATCATCTACACTGGATGAATGAGCACGGGACTACAAAGGTCGCGAAGCAAGCCAGGGTGCCAATTACCATCGGCCCTTACTCAGAGGAGATTTTATGCGATGTAGTGCCCATGACCGCATGTCATGTGTTATTGGGAAGACCTTGGATGTACGACAAACGAGTCATCTATAGAGGCACAGAGAATGATCTCTCTTTCCGCAATGGCCAAAGCAGAATTATGATGAAGTCACTACCGCCGAAAACTGTTAAGATTGACCATCGAAACTTAGTGGAAAACATCCGGAAGGAGGAAGAGGAGTTCAAGAGAAAACAGAGAGGTAAAGGGATTATAATTGATTCTGATAATTCTAATCCATCTCCTTTACCCTTGACAGGTCATGATCGATGCTTGCTTTTCACAAAGCAAGAACTGGAAGCAGCTATTGAGGACGCACCCCTACCAGGTCACTGTTTCCTAGCTTTTGTTAAACCAGTTGAAGAAACTTCTAAGAACTCTCCTACTACACTCAATATACCTGAAATTTTTCGCAGGATGCTCCAAGACAATATGGATGTTTTTCCGGAAGAACTGCCAGCAAGGTTACCACCTTTGAGAGGTGTAGAACATCGGATTGACTTCATACCAGGAGCGTCAGTTCCGAATAGGCCTGCATACCGCATGAACCCTGAGGAAACGAAAGAAGTCCAAAAGCAAGTTCAAGAACTGTTGGACAAAGGCTGGGTTCGGGAGAGTCTATCTCCATGTGCAGTACCGGTATTGCTGGTACCGAAGAAAAATGGAACGTGGAGGATGTGCGTTGACTGCCGAGCTGTTAATGCAATTACAATCAAGTACCGCCATCCGATCCCGCGACTCGATGACATGCTCGATGAGCTGGGTGGAGCAAGTATTTTTACGAAGATAGATTTGAAAAGCGGTTATCACCAGATCCGCATGCAGCCAGGAGACGAATGGAAAACAGCATTCAAAACCAAGTTCGGACTGTATGAATGGCTCGTGATGCCCTTCGGACTTACTAATGCTCCCTCCACATTTATGAGGCTCATGAATGAAACTTTAAGGGAGTTCATTGGAAAATTCGTTGTTGTGTACTTTGATGATATTCTTATTTATAGTCACAACGAATCTGATCATGTAAAGCATGTTGTGCAGGTAATTATCAAGCTGAGGAAGGCCGAGCTTTATGCAAATTTCGAGAAGTGCACCTTCCACGTGCCTGAAGTCACATTCTTAGGCTTCATCGTTGGAGGAAATGGACTGAAGGTGGATGAGTCCAAGATCAAAGCAATTTCTGACTGGACATCACCTACCAACGTTAATGAAGTAAGAAGATTTTTGGGTATGTGCGGGTTTTTCAGAAGATTCGTGCCACAGTTCAGTGTGATTGCCGCACCGATGACCTCATTGCTGAAGAAGGGGCTCCAATTCAAATGGGGACTAAAGGAGCAAAAATCATTTGAGGAGTTAAAGGATAAGCTCACCCGTGCGCCGGTATTAGCACTTCCGAATTTTGACCTTCCATTTGAGATCGAATGCGACGCATCCGGAACCGGCATGGGCGCAGTATTGTTGCAAGATGGGAAGCCGATTGCCTACCACAGTGAGAAGTTTGGAGCAGCTCAACTGAACTACTCCACGTATGACAAGGAATTGTATGCTGTGGTACAAGCATTGCGGACATGGCAACACTACTTGCGAGGTAGAGAGTTTATTATCCACACAGATCATGAGACACTGAAGCATATCCGAGGACAGGGGCAACTGAAAAATGCAAGACATGCCCGATGGAGCTCATTCATTGAATCATTCCCGTATGTGATCTGTTACAAGAAGGGGAAAGATAACGTGGTTGCTGATGCCTTATCAAGAAGACTGAATCTCGCAGCTTTTGCAACTACGCATCTGATCGGATTCGAGCACATAAAGGACCTATATGCTCAAGATGCTGATTTTGCGGAGATCTACAAGAAAACCGACAAAATATCCTTTAAAGAATATTCTCAATTGAATGGTTTTCTTTATTTTGAAAATAAATTATGTATACCAAAAGGATCCATCAGAGAACTTCTAATTACTGAAGCACATTCTGGTGACATGATGGGTCACTTTGGTAGAATTGCAACTATGAGTGTCCTAACTGAACGTTTTTATTGGCCAGGAATGGAGAAACAAGTCAGTGACTTCATCAACAAGTGCATTATCTGTTTGAGGGCCAAGTCAACCACCAAGCCACATGGACTTTATCAAGCCTTACCTGCACCAGAGGGGCCATGGATTGATTTATCTATGGACTTTGTTTTGGGATTGCCTCGCACTGCTCGGGCTAAAGATTCTATTTTTGTGGTTGTTGATAGGTTCTCGAAGATGGCGCATTTTATTCCCTGTGCCAAAACGAACGATGCACACCACGTGGCCAAGATATTCTTCAAGGAAGTTGTGAGACTCCACGGTGTGCCACGGACAATTGTTTCCGACAGGGACGCAAAATTTGTAAGTTATTTTTGGAAATCCTTGTGGGCTGAGATTGGGACAAGACTGTTATTTTCCACTGCATATCACCCCCAAACTGATGGGCAAACTGAAGCAGTAAATCGAATTTTAGGTAATTTACTTAGAATTATCACTGCTACTAACAGTAAAAGTTGGGATGAATGCTTACCTTACATTGAATTTGCATATAATAGACATGTACACAGCGCAACACATATGTCACCATTTGAGGTTGTGTACGGGTTTAACCCACTGACACCGCTTGATTTGTTGCCATTGCCTCGCAATGAGCATTTGAATATCAATGGCAGGGACAGGGGGCGAGCAATCAAAGAAATGCATGCTGATGTAAAGAACAGACTAGTCAAAGCTGCTGAAGGTTATGCCAAATATAACAACCGTGGTCGGAAGGAACTGAAGCTTGATCCCGGAGATTGGGTGTGGCTCAATTGGAAAAAGGAACGATTCCCAGCGAGCAGACGCAACAAATTATCTCCGCGAGGAGATGGACCATTTAAAGTTTTAGAAAGGATTAATAATAATGCGTACAAATTGCAATTATCTGAAGAATATGGTCATATTAATCCTGTCTTTAATGTTGCAGATCTGTCACTGTTCGAGAGGGATGAGGAAAATGCTGATCGGTTGATGGATCAACCTTCCCAAGGGGGTGGGGATGGCATGGGAGCCGGAACTGTAGCACTTAACATCCCGGAAGGACCCTGCTCTAAGCAACGTGCCAAGAGGTTCCTCAACACCATCGCCAAAATACTATCCGATGAATCCGAGGTGTGGGAACAGAAATTGAGCTACCCGGATAAAAATGGGCCGAGATTGATAATCCGTTTAATTGAAGATGTTGGGCCAAGGAACTTAATGAAGAAGTAGAAGTGTCGAGACCCACACGAGCTCAAGGCCCACAAGCAAGACCACCAACACATTATGGACGTACTTAGACTTTATTATTTCCGTAGCTTTGGTACTTGTTTAATTTACATAGCAAGTCGTTTAATTCCGTGTAATATGGTTTGCCTATATATAGGGCATTACCCACACTTTGTAAGGACACCTTTGAATGAATTAAGCAATTTGAGTGTTTTCTCTTTGGTGATAACCAAGAGCATTTAGAAGGTCATCTTGAATTTCTCCCTTGTTGGTGCAATTCCTTTCAAGCTTGAGATGTGCTTGATCGTATCGACACCTTGAAAATTGTTGATCGAGGGAATCGTGGCTCATTTAGTGTGTCCATTGATCCAAGATTAAGCTTTCGGTAAAGGAAATCTCAACCTATCCTTTTATTTTCATTTTGAGTTCATCCTTGTTAATCTTTGTTCTTCATCTTGTTCATCATCGAATATTGTGTCTAATCTCGATCCATGGCAACCTCACACTTTGAAAGAATGTTGGAAAGGAAGCTTGAGGCCGTATATGAGGAACTTGGAGGAAATCAAGTGAATGATGATCCGGAGCCACATGGACAGGGAGCTCGATCTAGTGGGAGTAGGACTCCACATGGGAGTGTTCCACCTCAAGGGCGGCATCAAGGCCGAGAGCAAGCTCCAAGGCCGAGGCATCATAGGAGGGTTCCAAGGCATGAGGTGGCCCGAGCAAGTGATTCCGATGATGACTATGAGGAAGTTGATCCAAGGCCGAGAAGGGGGAGAAATAATGATGATGAGCTCAAAACCATCAAGTTCAATATCCCTAGCTTCAAGGGATCAAGTGATCCTCAAGAGTTCTTAGAATGGAAAAGTAAGATGGAGGTGATGTTTGCATGCCATAGCTATTCGGAGTTCAAAAAAGTGCAAGTGGCGGTTGTGGAATTCAAAGACTATGCTATGACTTGGTGGGAGAAGCACAACCGGGACCTTGAAAGAAGAGGAGCTCGACCTATTGAGACTTGGAGAGAGTTGGTTCGGGCAATGGAGGCTAGATTCATTCCATCATTCTACATGGAGGACCAAGAGCTAAAGTTGCATTCTTTAATGCAAGGGAGCAAGTCCGTTGAGGAGTATGCCAAGGAGATGGAGCTCTTGATGATGCGCACCCAACTTGAGGAAAGGGAGAGTGTGACTAAGACAAGGTTCAAAAGAGGTCTTAGGCGGGACATTTTTGAGGTTGTGAACTTGCAAAGGTTTGACACCTTGGAGGACATGGTTCACTTTGCTATCAAAGTGGAGGAACAAAACAAAGGCAAGGGTCAAAGGGCTTTTAGCAAGCAAGTCTACAACAAGGAGTACACATCTTCATCCAAACCGTGGCAAGAAGGTTCTAAAAAGGAGGATTCGAGTAAAGACAAGGGTGTCATCAAACCAAAAGGGGAAGTTTCTAAGTCTACTAGTGAAAAGGCTAAGAACATTACTTGTTTTAAATGTGGTGAAAAAGGGCATTATGCTTCTACTTGTAGTTCTAAAAAGACTTTGATTTTGCATGAAAATGGCATTTATGAGTTTGTTGATGATTTTGTAGGTGAATCAAGCTCAAGTGAGGAGGATGAGGACACGGGCAAGATGGCCTTGAACCAAGGAGAGGACGATGGTGAGGAGTCTTCTTCATCACTTGTGGCAATGAGGATGCTTGGTCACATTGCAAAGGAGGATCATGATCAAGATCGAGTTAAGGAGCAAAGGAGCAATCTTTTTCATTGTAGGTGCAAAATTCAAGGAAGGAACGCTAGTGTTATTGTGGACAACGGGAGTTGCACAAATGTCATATCCACCTACACCGTGAGGAAATTGTCACTTCCAACTATCAAGCACCCGAATCCATACAAGCTTCAATGGATGAATGATAGTGGATCTCAAAAAGTGACACTTCAAGCTCAAGTCCCTATTGTGATGGGAGTTTACAAGGAGGAAGTATTGTGTGATGTCACTCCTATGAGTGCATGTCATCTTTTGTTGGGAAGGCCTTGGCAATCCGACAAGGCTATTAGATATAATGGACTTTTGAATTCTATTAGTTTCTATCATGATGATACTAAGATTGTGATTTCTTCTCTTTCTTTGAAGGAAGTGCAAAAGGATCAAGAGAACTTGAAGAGGAATATGAAGGAAGAAGAAGAAGGATATAAGAAGACTACTAGAGGAGCATCTAAGAAAGGAAAAGAAGTTGGCCATAATGAAGAGGAAGAGCTTCAAGGTTCAAAAGTGTTGACTTCTTATGGTATTGGTAAAAGGGAAGTTAGAGATTTATCTTCTAGCTTTTGTTTTCTTTTAAGAAAAGATTTAATTGTAGAGTCAAGTACTTATGATATGTGCTTAAATGTCTTTTCTAAGGTGAGCTATAAGGAATGGTGCAAGAAGACATACAAGTACCATGCTTGGGATGAGAATACAACAAGAAGGATTTTACTTATTGATTGTTTCAAGCATGTTTTAGGCTTAAATTGTTTTGAATTCTTGTACATGGACATTATGGACTTTGGTGTACTTATTAAGTGGTACTTGGGTAGACCACATGCAAGCTTTGATAGGTTTAGAGCACTTTTAGTTGTTGCCAATGCAATGTTTGCATCTAACCTTGCTTGTAGGAATGAAGATGATACCATAGGATTTGAAGAGAATCAAGAGGATGACATCTATGCAATTGAAGAAGAACTTGAAGAAGATCATGAAGATCTTGAGGAAGAGAGCTCACATGAGGTTTATTCTTTTAAGTTTGATGTAGAAGAGCATGAGGTAGAAAATCCTTTACTACCTACTTTACATTCTAGCATAGCATATATGGATTGTTTGAAAGATGATCATAAGTATGCTAGAATGATTGAGCCTCACTATGAAAATCCTATATCTTATTCCTTACATTCTAGCATAAAGTATGAGGATTACTTAGGAGTTGAATATAAGTATGCTAGCATGTTTGAACATACTCATATAGGACCGTTATCATGTTCTTTAAATTCTAGCATGAGATATGAGCCTTACTTAAGAATTGATGATACTTATGCTAGAATGTTTGCACATTACTATTCTTTACCATATTCTTTAAACTCTAGCATGAAGCATGAGCACTATTCTAGAATTGATGAATGGAATGCTAGTTTGTTTGAACATTGCTATATAGACTCTTTTATGTCTTATGAGCATTACTTGAAGAACTTGGATATATATGATAGATTACATAAGACTCAATTTGTGGATCTTTGTATGCTTTATGAGTTTTATTTGAGAAATTTTGATATGCATACTAGAATGTTTGAGAACCATTGTATAGATCCTTTTGTATATCACAAGTGTTGTGATGAGCTAAGCTTACTTAGAAGATTTCTTAGGGTCTATCTTTGCACTTATATGCCTTATAATTGTAGAATGTTTACTACTCTCCACATGGTATTTTCATGGCATGATATACTCTTATTTCCATGCACCAAGTTTAGACTTGCTAAGAAGTTTGAGAGTATACTTAGATATCGTGGATATCGTTTATATGATTGTAGTATACATCTTTATCATACTCTCTTATGGGCTTAAACTCTTTTGTAGGAATATTGGAGATAAGCTTTGGAGTCCAAAGCTTTTCAAGGGGGAGAGTGTGACGAGGACGTCTAATCCGATTGACTTGTCCAAACAAGAGATTCTACTTGCGGAGGGATCAAAGGCTTAAAAGAATGATGCAAGCACACTTGGAAGCCATTTCAAAGGAGCTTAAAGGCATGAAGAAGCATCCGAGGCATGTGATGACATGGCACGGGATGAAGTGGCGCATGATGACATGGCGGGATCCGAGTTACATGGAAGCATCAAGAAGCTTGGAGCAAGGATATCAAGGTCAACTTCAACTTCAAAGTGGGATGATGACTTGACAAGAGCCAAGGAAGATCCAATTCGAATCCAACAATCTACATGTCGGATTCAACAATCATGTGATCAACATCAAGAATACTTGGAAAGAAAGTTGAAGAAGTAAGAAGGAGGAAAGAAAGAGTTTGGACAAGAGAAAGAGGAAGAAACAAGCTTGGAGAAAGAGTTAGGACAAGGCATAAAACATGTTTGCCTATGTTTCCATTACATGTGTAAAAACATTCTTGTTGAGATGTCTTGATGTATGAGTGTGTTTAGTATGATCTCATTAGGACATATGTGATGAGACATGAGAGTACTAGGTTGCCTAGGTTAGTACTATGTTCTTGTCCTAGAATTGGTTATGCTTGTGAGGAGTTGAACTTGTTAGGAGTTAGGAGGGAGTTGAGATGGAACAAGGGCCTTGTTTGGCACCCCTTGGACGCCCCTTTTCCATAATTTGGGGAGTAGCTTGGCCTTTAAATAGGCCATGGCTTGCACTTGTATCATTTTAGTTTTTGATTGATGAATGAATTCTACTTTTGAAATTTGAGAGCATTTTCTCTTTTCAAAGTGTTCTTGAGAGTGGAGAGAACCCTCAAGATTTGGTATCCCTTTCTCCCTTCCATATTTCCCATACGCATCGGCCATCTTCCAATTCCATCACCATGGCCGTGCATCAAGGAGAGGAGAATGAAGAAATCGGTTCCATGGCTAGTTCCATTGGGGTCGTGACACGCGAGGCTTGAAGGAGGCTTCTCGGGGTCGCTTGGAAGATCAATTCAAAGACGGCGAACTGTTCAATCTAGAAGGGTCGGGGTCGCTCGAGTCTTTGCTTGGATTCTTCAAGTTTCATCCTTCTACATCCAAGTATTTCCATTACTTTTGCTTGTTTTGTGATTCGGCCACTTGGCCATTTTTCCCTCTTGTTTTTGTGCTTTGATTCTCTCTTTTCGGTTTAGACACATAAATCCATGGCAGTTCTCCCTTTGTTCGTCAGTACGAGGTTTTTCTTCTGTTCGTTCAGCACTGAGAGTCCGCATGGCCACCAGATTGGTCAATTTGCGATCCTCTTCAACTGTTTCCTCGGCTGCGTAGAATTCATCACTGTCATCGGAGTCCTCATTTTCTTCTCTCTCAGCCTGTTCCGGTTGTTCATCATCAGAGTCTATAATTCTCCAAGATCCGTCTTCCATGAGTGCAGCTCTTTTGGTGAAAGGGCACTCAGGTGAGTAATGTCCCTTCCGACCGCATTTGAAGCACGTGACTTCCTTCTTCCGATCCTTGTCAAATTTAGGCCTCTCGATGACCGCGGGTTTAGGACCTTCCGGACGGTAGGTCTTAAATTCCTTGGCCATTTCGAAACCTTTTGGCTTGGGCTTATCGTCCCTTGGAATGAACGTCTTTTGACCCCAAGGTTTCTGCGAACTTGATCCGGAATCCTGTCGGTACTTCTGCACTCGAGGTCGCTCATCTGTTTCAAGCTTCATGGCTAGCTCCACCAAATCGGACAAAGTGTCATATGGTCGCAGCTTAGCCTCCTTTCGGATCTCGATTCGGAGTCCTTTGAGAAATCTAGACTTCGTGATGCCCTCGTCTTCAACTACTCCGGCTTTCAGTAAGAGAGTCTCCATTTCCTTATAATACTCCTCTACCGACCTGTTTCCTTGAACAAGAAATACAAGTTTATCATATAGGTCCTGACGGTAGTGAGATGGTACAAATCTGTTCTCCATGGCCCTTGTCAGCGTGGCCCAAGTTTGAATAGGATCATAGCCATTCCGGTGGATGTCATGAGTCACTTTCTGCCACCATACCAACGCATAATCTTTGAAAGCACAGACGGCCACATTGACCTTTTTGATATCTGCGTAGTTATGGCAGTTGAAAATGAGTTCCATCGAATGCTTCCATTCAAGAAATTCATCCGGATTGGATGTTCCTTTAAATGGGGGAATGTCGAACTTGATCCCTTTCAAGTCTCGGTCGGGCTCGTCATTACGATTATTTCGGCGGGGGTTTCTGTGGTACACCTCCTCGTCGGGATCTGAATCGGAATCACGTTGTTGATGTCTGACTGGTCTGGGTGGAGCAGGTACTCGTGGCGGTTGTAGATTCGCGGGTGTCTGAGGTACAGGATTGTTTCGACCAGCGTGTCGGGGTCCCTGCTGCTGGGCCTCGATCTCGGCTTCGGCCTCATCCATTTCATGGCTTTGTACCCCCTGGGGTCCACTTTGATGGCTCCGAGGGGTACTGGACGTTGCAGGTGGAGTGGCCTGTGGAGTTGTGCGGTCAAACACCTCCTGTATCTTCAACTCAAGACGCCTCATGGTTTCCGATTGTACCGCGTTACCATGCATGACCATGTCGTCTTTGAAGGTATCAACCCTATGATTCAAATCATCTATCCGCTGATCCATATTATCCAAACGGGCAGTCATTCTTTGCAACATGTCCATCAAATCCTTGTTAGAAGGTTGACCTGAACCTGCCATTTCAGAAAATTGAACAAGAAGAATTAAGTAGCACCTGCAAAGAAGATGAAAATATTATTATAGCTAATAATAATAATAAAATAAAATAAAAGATGGAATTTATTTGGATCACTCGGTAAAATCACTCAGTTTGCTCACAACCCGATGGCTGAATGCTGGGTTAATTCACAACCTGGTATAAATCTGCAGTCCACAGTGATCACAAACAAATTTCGAGTGGCGGAGAGTGAGGCCTGAATTTACGTACGCACAATGCAAGATACAAATGCAATGTTCGACTCTATCAACAACCGCTAGGAAATATGTGAAATGCAATGCAATGAAATTATGTCACAATTTTAATCGGCAATTGCAATCCAATAATTCCAAGACCTCACAATATAAAAGTGAACTCACCAAATTTTGAAAAGTGGTAGCTCACAACACTCGACTCCCAATAAAAACCCAAAATAAAATAAAATAAGAGAAAAGAAAAATCACACTGAAATACTACAAGTAGGAAGGTAAGATATAGGGTGGCTATGTAGTGGCAGGACTTGCTTTTACTATGGCTTCAACAGTTCGGTTTCACAGCTAATTGAGAGGAATTTCAATGTCTGTAATTACAGATGAAACTTCAACTCGGAGTTCATAACAAATGTTAGAGGAACTACTGTGCCAACCGTTTATATCCAATTTGTTTTTAAGCAAGTAGGGAGTGCCAAATAAATAAGCAAGTAGGTGGGACCCCAAATATTTGATACACGGTTTGGAGGCTTCCTTGAAACAATGAAATTCTAGTGGGGTCCACGCATGGGATAATTCCCTTGTTCAGCCGCAAGTTTGAAAATGAAGGGATGGAGAATTCGAGTGGGACCCGCCGTAGCACACAATTTCTCTTCCCTTGTGTGGCTCAAGGCAAGCTAGGAAGCTAGCATGTCTCTTCTCCAATTTTCTTTCCAACTAGTTCATGATGGTGTCTCCCTTAACACTTGCAAATATTCAGATTTTGGATTCAGATTTTGATGTCCAAGAAATGCATGAAGATCATATAACTTGGATGAAGAACACTTGAAGCTCTCAAGAACACACAAATTCACTCACTTGGAATTTTTAGTTGCATATTATCCAATTAATCACATAAACACATTCCAAATGCATACATTCACATATGAGAATCAAAATATTGGAAAACTAACAACAAACACAAGAAAACACAAGATCAAGGAGCAAAGTATGGTGATTTTCGGATTTTTTGACCAAGAACACACATAAACTTCAAACTACCATAACTTTGTCATACGATGTCCGTTTTCGATGATCCACATATGTAAATTCATCTACTCAACATGAGGAATTCAAATATGTGCCCAGATTTGCAAAACTCAGAGTTTTTAAGTCTGAAATGGTCCAAAACAGATTCTGTCCAGATTTGTATTTTGGAGTTTTTGAGTTTTTGATGAGTTTGATAAAACTTGGGCAGCATATCCCCTTAGGAATGGTTGATTATAATTGCCAAATGGAACGTGGTTCCAAATGGGGAATGGTGAAGAACAAGTTTTTGGGATTTTTCGATTTTTATGGAAAAACAAGTAGAACCAAGTGTAGCTCTGATACCAAATAACTTAGGATGCCATGGATCCCTTGGTTACTACTTGCAAGAACAAGAGGGAAAGGAAAGGATAGGGAAGCAAACCACAACAAGAACCGAAAGGGGAAGCAACCAAGGTGTTTAGAACCGTGACCTCATCCCAATCCTCCAAGCTCAAGCCTTGGTTTAATAATCACAAGGATGCTTCAAGTCCAAAGTGATGAATGTTTCCCAACAAGCATTCAAAGGTGTTTGTGAGAGTGTGTGTAAACTCACAAGGTGATCTTTTGAGAGAAATATCAAGTTAATTTCATTCAAGGCAAAAGATGAGTCTTACAAATGATGGGGGAGGCATATATATAGTGCCAAAGCCCCTAGGAACACTTACAAAGGAAGAAAAATGAAAAAGGGACGAAAATAAGGCCTTGGACGCTAAGCGGGCGATTTGGGCGCTAAACAGGACTTTGTCCCTATGCGTGGCATGGCGACAAAGCCTGCTTGGCGACAGAGCCTGCTTGGCGCCATAGCCTGCTTGGCGACAGAGCCCGCTTGGCGACAGAGCCTGCTTAGCGACAGAGTCTGCTTAGCGACAGAGCTTTGGGGACAAGTCCCTTTGTCTCTAAGCAGGGCTTTGTCTCTATGCGTGGCTTGGGGACAAAGCGCTTAAGGACAAAAGGATAGGGACAAAGCCTTCTCCCAAAATTTGAAGTCTTATATTATTACAATAATCTATAATATTATCCGACCATCTTCCGACTTTGACCAAAATTTGTCCGGCGACCGGCGGTGGTTCCGGCCGACCTCCGGCGAACTTCCGGTCAATTTTCCGGCGAGCTCCGTTTGACCTTCCGGCGATGCTCCGGTGCTCCGGCGGCTTCTCCGGTCATCTTCCGGCGACTTTCCGGCGACGGCCAACTTCCGGCCAACTTTCCGGCGAGCTCCGTTTGACCTTCCGGTGATGCTCCGATGCTCCGACGACTTCCCCGGTCATCTTCCGGCGACTCTCCGGCGACGGTGATGGCTTACTGCTTCAAAATTGGGGATCCCATGGTTGGAATCCCTCCGGTCTCATCGAGTTGGATCATGATCAATGCTTTCGGATTGTGGCCATCTTCTTTGTTGATTTCGACTTGGAATTCCTCAGACTTGAGAAGGCTTGCAATCCGGTCAGTGAACTTCTTGGTCCGGCTCCGGGAGCATGGTCCAGCTGGGATAATTAGTGTTGCAGATTTGGCTACCACGCCATGCGCCCTTTGTTGGCATATTTTGCATAAGTTTGAGTTGCCTTCTCCAAACTTTCCTTTACTTGCATGTGCATCTCCTTGATCCTCTTTGCCCTATCCCTGCCATTAGAATTCAAATGCTGCTTCCGCATTCCCGGCCAATAGAATCTCTTGCCCAAAACCTCCATGGTCGCATGTATTCCAAAGTGTCCCATCATATCTCCTCCATGCACTTCTTTGATAAGTAGCTCCCTAATAGAACAACATGGTATGCACAATTTATCCTCAAAATATAAGAAATCATCAAGCCTATAAAAACGATCATGGCCATGCTTATGGCACAACGCATAAAGTTCACCAAAGTCCTTATCGTCCGGATACATGGTTTTAATATGCTCAAACCCTAACAAGTGGGTAGAGGCAAAAGCAACTAAAGTAACACGCCTAGACAAGGCGTCGGCCACTATGTTGTCCTTCCCCTTCTTGTATTTGATGATGTAAGGGAATGTCTCTATGAAAGAGATCCATCCGGCATGCCTCCTATTGAGCTTTTGTTGACTCCTCAAGTGCTTCAAAGTCTCATGTTCCGTGTGAATCACAAACTCCTTTGCTAACAAATAATGTTGCCAAGTTTTCAAAGCACAAACAATAGCATATAATTCCTGGCGTGGAAGCCAAATCTGTTGCATTACTTATTCCGGAAGGACCATGCACCAGGAGCCGGGCTAAAAGATTCATGGACAGGATTGCCAACCTTCTCAACTCTGAGGAATTCAAGTCTGAAATCAACAAAGGAGAAGGAGGCCATTCGGAAGCATTGCTCATGATCAAGTTGGAAGAAGCTGGAGGGAATCCAACTGTAGATTCCCCAATTTTGAAATAAAAAGCCATCGCTGGATTATTGGCCGGAAGTTGACCGGAGGTCGTCCACCACCACTGCCGGGCAATTAACGGACAAGTCGGAAGATGGACATATATTATTTACTACTTTTAGTATTTTAAACAGTACACATAAACTGTAATAGTATAAGTCCTTTTCCTTTCCTTGGTTGTTTAATCCTTTCTTAGGTTTGTTTATTTTGTACTTGTGGGATTGGACCTCTATATATATGTCCTCCCCCACACCCTTTCATTACCTTTGCTTGAATACACATTTGAATTTCTCTCTTCAAAGAGATCACCTTGTGAGTTTACAAACACTCTCACACACACCTTTGAATGCTTGTTGGGAAACATTCATCACTTGGGCTTGAAGCATCCTTGTGATTACGAAATCAAGGCTCGAGCTTGGAGGATTGGGTTGAGGTCACGGGTTCTACTCCTTTGGTTGCTTCCCCCTTCGGTTCTTGTTGTGGTTTGCTTCCTTATCCTTTCCTCTTCGTTGTTCTTCGTTGTTCTTCATTGTTCTTCGTGTTCTTGCAAGTTAGTGACCAACTAAAGATCCATGGCAGCTTAATTTATTTTTGGTATCAGAGCTTAAGTTGGTTCTACTTGTTCTTCCATATGTTACAAAACCATAAAAATTGAAAAATTCTTCAAAAACACCAAAAATAGCTTGCTGTCCACTTTTTCGAAAATCTGGTTTTGACTCGTTGAGAATCTCTGAAATTTGGTTACATATTCCCGTTCCTCTCGTCGAGTAGATGTGTTTACATATAAAGATCTTCGAAAACGGACATCGTATGCGAAAGTTATGCTAATTTGAAATTTATGTGTGTTCTTGTTTAAAAATCCGAAAATCACCATATTTTGCTTCTTGATCTTGTGTTTTCTTGTGTTTGTTGTTAGTTTTCCCTTGTTTGACTTCTTATATGTGCATGTGTGCTTTTGGAATATTGTTTATGTGTTTAATTGGATAACTTGCATCAATAATTCCAAAAGAGTGTTGAGTGAATCACTTGAGTGTTTTTTTTTTAGAGTGTTCTATATGTTCTTGAAAAACTCATAAAGTTCTTGAGGTACAAAAATCTGATCCAGAAACTCCTTATTGCCGTGTGTTTGTAATATTTTTAGTAGGGGACATTATTATTGTCCTTAGTAGGCAATGATGGTGACGGGAAAGTTGATTTGAAAAGAGGATTGACAAAAGTTTGATTGGGACGAATTGGTAGATTTGGAAACCAAAAGTCAAAATTTGTGTGCTTCATATACTCTCTCTCACGTACCCCTTCACCAATTTGGAAGACATTAATCAGGAAAGGGGGATTGAAATTAATTATTTGTTCACACCTTGCCCTCCAAGTTGCAAGTCCTTCCTTGGCCGTGGACCCCACATGCCCATCCCTTGGTTTAACCATGCACGTTTATTTCAAGATTTGGGGAAGAATTGTACCAAATTGTTGTGCTAGCGTGGGCCCCACTTTGAAAACCTTGCATACTTTTTTTTTTTGTTTGATATCTCACGTGCCCATGTTTGCAAGAATTAGTTGCCTCAGCGGATCCCACACAATTGAATTATTGATGCAAAACGTGCAAGTCATATTTTGTAGGAGATTTGATAAAGTTTGTGGGCCCCAATCGAATCACCAATTTATTTACTTGCTCTCTTGCCGTACACACATATTTGGGCTTGTAATAATTTTTGGGAATTAGTGAATTTGAGACAGCCAACTCACGCTACATCTGCACATTTTGACATACTTGCTGAATATATTATTTATTTAAAAAAAAAAAAAACGAAAAAAAAAAAACGAAAAAAAAAAGGAATAAGAAAAGTGACGTCCAAGTCAAAAAAAAAAAAATTGGAAGACTTTTGTCATCGTGGACCCCATCTTGGGAATTTAGTGATTTTATGTGTGTTTAGTAAACACTTGGGTGTGCGATCAATATTTGGGAGTCGAGTGTTGTGAGCTACCACTTTTCAAATTTTGGTGAGTTCACTTTTATATTGTGAGGTCTTGGAATTATTGGATTGCAATTGCCGATTAAAACTGTGAACATAATTTCATTGCATTGCATTTCACATATTTCCTAGCGGTTGTTGATAGAGTCGAACATTGCATTTGTATCTTGCATTGTGCGTACGTATATTCAGGCCTCACTCTCCGACACTCGAGACTTACTTGGTGATCACTTTGGACTGCATTTGGCTCAGCGCGTGAATTAACCCAACAGACAGACATTGGGTTGTGAGCAAACTGAGAGATTTTTGAGTGATCCAGATATATACATTTTGTCTATTATTATACATATATATATATATAATATTTCCATTTTCATTTTTCTTTTGCAAATACTACTTAACCTTTTGTGTCTAAAACTTTCAGATGGCAGGTAACACTCAACCTTCCAACAGGGATTTGATGGATATGCTGCAAAGAATGACTGTCAGACTGGACAATATGGATCAGCGGATGGATGATCTGAACCATAGGGTTGATAGTTTTAAGGACGACATGGTTATGCATGGTAATGCTGTACAATCCGAAACCATGAGACGTCTTGAGCTCAAATTACAGGAGGAATTCGACAAGCGATCGCCTCAGGTGACCCCACCTACAGTGCCGGATAGCCCTCGCAGCCACAGGAGTGATATTAGGGGTATTAGGGACCGTGAGATAGAGGAAGCCGAGGATGAACTTGAGGAAAGACAAAGGGAGGAAATGAATCCAGCATTCTATCGGCGGCAGGGACCTCGAAACATAGCTGCTCGCAGAAACCCTATCCCGAATAGGCCAGCCACTCCTCCCCCTCCTAGAAATCCGAATAGGCCACCGCCAGTCAGACAGAACCGCCAGGAATTTGAATATGATTCTGAGGTTGAAGTGTATGAAAGGAATCCCCGCAGGCGTAACAGAAATGATGAGGCGGACCATGACTTGAAGGGGATTAAGTTTGACATTCCTACATTCAGGGGCACGTCCAACCCGGATGAGTTTCTTGAATGGAAGCAATCAATGGAGCTCATCTTTAACTGCCATAACTACTCGGATATCAAGAAGGTCAATTTGGCCATTTGTGCATTTAAAGATTACGCGTTGGTATGGTGGCAGAAGATAGTCCATGAGATTCAACGAAATCGCTATGATCCCATTCAAACATGGGCTACACTGACGCGAGTCATGGATAACCGATTTGTTCCATCTCACTACCGCCAGGATTTGTACGATAAGATGCAGTTTCTTGTTCAAGGGAACAAGACGGTGGAAGAGTACTTTAAGGAAATGGAGATCCTTTTGATGAAAGCCGGAGTAGAAGAAGACGAGGGCATCACGAAGTCTAGATTTCTCAGAGGACTCCGAGTTGAGATCAGAAAGGAGGCCAAGCTTAGGCCTTACGACACTCTGTCAGACCTAGTTGAGTTAACTATTAAGCTTGAGTCAGAAGACAGACCACGCGTGCAGAAATTTCACTACCGACAGGATTTCGGATCTAGTTCTCAGAAGCCATGGAATCAAAGGACAATTGTTCCAAGAGAGGAGAAACCAAAGCCAAAGGGATTCGAGATGGCTAGGGAATTCAAGACCCACCGCCTGGAAGGTCCTAAACCCGCAGTCATTGAGAGGCCTAATTTTGAGAAGGACCGGAAGAAAGAGGTTACTTGTTTCAAATGTGGTCGGAAGGGACACTACTCACCTGAGTGCCCTTTTACCAAGAGAGCTGCACTGTTAGAAGATGGTTCATGGAGAATCATAGATTCTGATGAGGAAAAAGAACAGGCTGAGAAAGAAATTGTGGAGGAATCAGATGACAGTGATGAATTTTATGGGGAAGAGGAAACTATTGAAGAGGACCGCACTCTGACTAATCTTGTGGCTATGCGGGCTCTTAGTGCTGAGAAGACTGAAGAAAAGCCTCGCGCCGATGAACAAAGGGAGAATTTATTTTACTGTCATTGTGATTTAAAGGGTAATGTTGCTTCTATAATTGTTGATAACGGAAGTTGCACTAATGCTGTGAGTGCTTATGTTGTTCGCAGGTTAGGCATTCCAACGGAAGAGCATCCGAGGCCCTACCACCTTCACTGGATGAACGATAATGGTGAACTGAAAGTCAACCGACGTGCTAAAATTCCCATCAAAATCAGTTCCTATTCAGAAAATGTTATTTGTGATGTGATCCCTATGACTGCTTGCCACATTTTGCTGGGCCGGCCATGGTTGTATGATCGCGATGTGAAGTATAAGGGTCGTGCCAACACTATGTCTTTTGTTTACAAGCAAAAGAAAATCAACATCAAACCATTATCTGTGAAGATAGTTAGAGCGGATCAGGAGGTTCTACGGTCAAATATGAAGAAAGATGAAGAGGAGAGGAAGGCCAAGAGCAAAGGGAAAGCTATCTGCATTCAAGAGCCTTCTTCCAATCCTTGCCTCCTGATGACTAGAACTGAATTCCAACAATCTTTGCGCGAGCCAAGCTCAACAGGTTACTGTTTCATTGCATTTGCAAAACCTGTTAATGATGTTTATAGAACTTGCACTGCTGCACCTGATATTCCTGTTAATTTTTCCAGGATGTTAGAGGAGAATTCTGATATCTTCCCGGATGAAGTCCCGGCGGGTTTACCACCTTTGCGCGGAATTGAACATCAAATCGATTTCGTGCCAGGTGCTTCAATTCCAAATCGCCCGGCCTACCGCATGAATCCGGAGGAAACAAAAGAAGTGCAGCGACAAGTTCAAGAATTAATGAGCAAGGGATGGGTCCGAGAGAGCCTCTCACCATGTGCTGTACCTGTTCTATTGGTTCCCAAGAAGGATGGATCATGGCGCATGTGTGTAGATTGCCGAGCAGTGAATGCAATTACTATCAAGTACCGGCACCCAATTCCACGCCTGGATGACATGCTTGATGAGCTGGGACATGCCAGCATATTTTCCAAGATAGACTTGCGAAGTGGCTATCACCAAATCCGGATGCAACCCGGAGATGAATGGAAGACAGCGTTCAAAACGAAATTTGGACTTTATGAATGGCTTGTCATGCCATTTGGACTGACAAACGCGCCTTCAACATTCATGCGGCTTATGAATGAGACACTTCGCCCTTTCATAAATAAATTTGTAGTTGTATATTTTGATGATATATTAGTTTATAGTGCGAATGAATCTGACCACCTGTCTCATGTCCAACAGGTACTTAACAGGTTGCGAGAAGTTCAGTTATATGCCAACAAGGAGAAGTGCACTTTCCATGCAACCGAGCTTTCATTCTTGGGATATATTGTTGGACGTGGCGGTCTTAAGGTTGATGATTCGAAAATAAAGGCGATCTCTGATTGGAAACCACCCACGAATGTGCACGAGGTCAGACAATTTCTTGGGTTGTGTGGTTTCTTTAGGAGGTTTGTTCCAAATTTCAGTCTGATTGCGGCACCCCTTACTTCTCTACTAAAGAAAGGACTCATCTTCAAATGGGGGCCGTCTGAGCAAAAGAGTTTTGATAGTCTGAAGGAAAAGCTGACTCATGCACCGGTTTAGCCCTACCAGATTTTGATCTTCCCTTTGAGATAGAATGTGATGCATCAGGGACGGGCATGGGAGCAGTTTTATTGCAGAATGGGAAGCCAGTGGCATACCACAGTGAAAAGTTCTCTGGTGCACAATTGAACTATTCGACGTATGACAAAGAACTCTACGCTGTGGTCCAAGCTCTTAAGACGTGGCAACATTATTTGAGAGGTCGTGAGTTCATCATTCACACAGATCATGAGACCCTCAAGCACATCCGGAACCAAGGACAGTTGGGAAAGAGGCATGCCAGATGGAGTGGTTTTATTGAAACTTTCCCCTATGTGCTTAAGTACAAAAAGGGAAAGGAAAATGTTGTTGCTGATGCCCTATCCCGCAGACTGGCGTTGGCGGCCATTGCTACTACTCACTTGATTGGCTTCGAGCATATTAAGGATCAATATTCCACTGATCCTGACTTCAAGGAAATTTGGGCAAAAACTGAGAAGCACGGGTTCAAGGAGTTTTCAAGACTCGATGGATTTTTGTATTATGAGAACCGGCTGTGCATTCCTAAGGGATCCGTTAGAGAGTTACTCATCAAAGAAGTTCACAACGGGGACCTTATGGGACATTTCGGACAGGCTGCCACGTTCGGAATTTTGAGTGAGAGATTCTATTGGCGGGGAATGAGGAAAGATGTGGACAACTTCATCTCCAAGTGTATCATTTGCCTGAAAGCCAAGTCCACATCCAAGCCACATGGGTTGTACATGCCGCTACCAATTCCCAAGGGACCCTGGATTGATCTATCTATGGACTTTGTGCTGGGACTACCACGGACTGCACGAAACAAAGATTCAATTTTTGTGGTGGTAGACAGGTTTAGCAAGATGGCGCACTTCATTCCTTGCACAAAGACAAATGACGCACACCACATTGCCAAGCTGTTCTTCAAAGAAGTGGTGCGTCTTCATGGGATCCCAAAGACGATTGTGTCGGACCGAGACACGAAGTTTGTTAGCTATTTCTGGAAATCTCTGTGGCATGAAATTGGTACGAAGCTCTTGTTCTCTACAGCTTATCACCCTCAAACAGACGGGCAAACTGAAGCCGTCAACAGAGTCTTGGGTAATCTGCTACGAATCATAACTGCTTCTAGTTACAAGAGTTGGGACGAGTGTCTACCTTATATTGAATTTGCTTATAACAGACATGTTCATAGTGCCACTAATATGTCACCTTTTGAAATTGTCTATGGTTTCAACCCACTAACCCCTGTTGATCTTCTGCCATTGCCACGCAATGAGCATTTCAATGTTAATGGCAGGGACAGGGCTCGAGCTATAAAGGATCTTCACAAGGACGTCCAGGAAAGCCTAAAGAAGGCCGCGGAAACTTATGCTAAGTATGCCAACCGAGGACGAAAGAAACTACTCTTGAAGCCCGGGGATTGGGTCTGGCTCCACATGCGGAAGGAGAGATTCCCATTGAAGCGACGTGACAAACTTTCCCCACGGGGGGACGGTCCATTTCGTGTTTTGGAGAAAATAAATGACAATGCTTATAAATTAGAATTGCCTCCTGAGTATGGAATTAATGCTACGTTTAATGTTGCAGATCTTGCCCTCTTCGAGCAGGACGATGAAGAATTTGATCGGTTGATGGCTCAACCTTCTCAAGGGGGAGGGAATGGCGTGGAAGCCAAATCTGTTGCATTACTTATTCCGGAAGGACCATGCACCAGGAGCCGGGCTAAAAGATTCATGGACAGGATTGCCAACCTTCTCAACTCTGAGGAATTCAAGTCTGAAATCAACAAAGGAGAAGGAGGCCATTCGGAAGCATTGCTCATGATCAAGTTGGAAGAAGCTGGAGGGAATCCAACTGTAGATTCCCCAATTTTGAAATAAAAAGCCATCGCTGGATTATTGGCCGGAAGTTGACCGGAGGTCGTCCACCACCACTGCCGGGCAATTAACGGACAAGTCGGAAGATGGACAGATATTATTTACTACTTTTAGTATTTTAAACAGTACACATAAACTGTAATAGTATAAGTCCTTTTCCTTTCCTTGGTTGTTTAATCCTTTCTTAGGTTTGTTTATTTTGTACTTGTGGGATTGGACCTCTATATATATGTCCTCCCCCACACCCTTTCATTACCTTTGCTTGAATACACATTTGAATTTCTCTCTTCAAAGAGATCACCTTGTGAGTTTACAAACACTCTCACACACACCTTTGAATGCTTGTTGGGAAACATTCATCACTTGGGCTTGAAGCATCCTTGTGATTACGAAATCAAGGCTCGAGCTTGGAGGATTGGGTTGAGGTCACGGGTTCTACTCCTTTGGTTGCTTCCCCCTTCGGTTCTTGTTGTGGTTTGCTTCCTTATCCTTTCCTCTTCGTTGTTCTTCGTTGTTCTTCATTGTTCTTCGTGTTCTTGCAAGTTAGTGACCAACTAAAGATCCATGGCAATTCCTTATCATAAGTAGGATAATTCAATACCGCTCCACCAAATTTTTCACTATGATAAGCAATAGGTTTACCCTCTTGTAGTAACACCGCTCCCATGCCTTTACCCGAGGCATCACACTCCAACTCGAATGTCTTGTCGAAGTTTGGCAATGCTAACACCGGTGCTTGTGTGAGCTTTGACTTGAGTGTTTCAAATGCTTCATTTTGATCCTTGCCCCATTTGAATGGTACTCCCTTCTTAAGTAATCCTGTCAAAGGAGAAGCAATAATACTAAAATTAGCAACAAATCTTCTAAAGAATCCACATAAACCTAAAAAGCTCCTAATTTCTCCAATGTTAGTAGGAGGTGTCCATTCTTGAATGGCTTTGATCTTGGAGTCATCCACCTTGAGGCCTTCCTTGCTAACTACATATCCAAGAAAAACAACACTATTAGTATGGAAAACACACTTCTTATAGTTAGCATATAATTTCTCCTCCCTAAGTTTCTCCAAAACCAATCTAACATGCTCAACATGCTCATCCTCACTCTTACTATACACCAATATATCATCAAAGTAGACTACCACAAAATGACCAATGAAAGATCTAAGAACATGATTCATTAAGCGCATAAAAGTAGAAGGTGCATTAATTAGCCCGAATGGCATAACCAACCACTCATACAAACCCATCTTGGTCTTAAAAGCGGTCTTCCACTCCTCTCCCGGTTGCATCCTTATTTGGTGATAGCCACTTCTCAAATCAATCTTTGAGAACACTTGAGCTCCATGCAACTCATCCAACATCTCATCCAACCTTGGAATTGGATGTCTATACTTGATTGTAATGGCATTGACCGCCCTACAATCAACACACATGCGCCAAGTACCATCCTTCTTTGGCACCAAAATCACGGGCACGGCACATGGTGACAAGCTCTCTCTCACCCATCCCTTGTCCAACAACTCTTGGACTTGTCTTTGAATCTCCTTTCCTTCTTCCGGATTGCATTTGTAAGCCGCCCTATTTGGAATAGAAGACCCCGGAATGAAGTCCATTCGATGCTCAATCCCCCTAATTGGTGGTAACCCTTCGGGTAGCTCATCCGGGTATACATCCTTGTATTCATCAAGCATTCTAGAAAAAGAGTAAGGGAAAATGGTATTAGCTTTCATTTCATCATCATAAGACTCTTTACAAACTAAGACCAAACAATGACTAGTAGAGTCATCAATCAACTCCCTTTTACAATCCTTGTAAGAAATCAAAATGTTTGAAGTGCTCTCTCCATCTTGCACTCCTTTCTTCACCATGGCCCTTGAAGTCTCGGCCTTGGTGCTCTCGGCCTTAGTGCCTTTCTTGTACCCCTCTTCATCTTCCTTCATCCTCTTCCTCAAGTTCACTTGATCCTTGTGCACTTCCTTCAAAGACAAAGAAGAGATAACAATCTTAGTATCATCATGGTAAAAAGTAATGGAATTTAAAAGACCATTATATTGGATAGCCTTGTCGGATTGCCAAGGCCTTCCAAGTAAGATGTGACATGCACTCATAGGAGTGACATCACAAAGAACTTCCTCTTTGTAGATTCCAATCTCAATTGGAACTCTAGCTTGTTGATGAACTTTTTGCTCTCCACTATCATTCATCCAAAGAAGCTTGTAGGGACTTGGATGTTTGAAAGTTGGTAGTGAAAGCTTCCTTATGGCATAGGTGGAAATAACATTGGTGCAACTCCCATTGTCCACAATCACACTAGCATTCCTCCCAAGTATTTTGCACCTACAATGAAACAAGTTGCTCCTTTGTTCCTTCACTCGATCAAGCTCATGGCCCTCCTTAGGAATGCTTCCAAGCATCCTCATGGTCACCAAGGATGAAGATGAAGCCTCTCCATCATCTCCCTCATAGATGCATATGGCCTTGCCTCGGTCTTCCTCCCCCTCACTTGAGCTTGTATCACCTACATCATCATCATCAACATATTCATAAATCCCATCCTCATGCAAAATTAATGTCTTCTTAGCCGTACAATTAGATGCATAATGTCCCTTTTGATGGCATTTAAAACAAGTTATTTCCCCTTTTTGCTTAACAAGCTCTTTCTCCTTTGGTGGATCTTCCTTCTTGCATGTTTGCCACGGCTTTGAGGTTGTCTTAAACTCTTTTTGATAACCTTGTTTAGGAAATGCCCTTTGCCCCTTGCTCTTGTTTTGATTTTCCACTTTGATGGCAAAGTGCACCATCTCATCCAAGGAATCGAATCTTTGTAGGTTGACCACCTCAAAGATGTCTCGCCTAAGCCCCTTCTTGAATCGAGCTCGGGTCACACTATCTCTTTCCTCCATTTGTGTCCTCATCATCAAGAGCTCCATCTCCTTAGCATACTCCTCCACCGATCGGTTGCCTTGGTACAATGATTGCAATTTGAGCTCTTGTTCCTCCATGTAGAAGGGTGGAACAAACCTAGCCTCCATGGCTCGAATCAAGCTCATCCAAGTCTCCACGGGTGTGGCGCCCATTCGATCAAGATCTTTTTTGAATTTCTCCCACCAAGTGATGGCATACTCCTTGAATTCGACTACCGCCACTTGAACCTTCTTGACCTCCGAGTAATTGTGGCAATCGAACAATAACTCCATTTTGCTTTTCCACTCCAAAAATTCATGAGGATCACTAGTGCCTCTAAAGCTAGGCACTTGAAACTTAATGCTCTTGAGATCATCATCCCGATCATGTCTCCTCATCCTTCGGCCAACTTCTTCAGCCATGGTCTCGTGCATAGGGTGCCTCAGTTCTCGTGCATAGTCTCGGCCATTGTCTCGGCCTTGTTCCTCCTCTCGGCCATTGGCTCGGCCATGGTCTCGGCCATGTGGTCGATCTCGGCCTCGGTTTTGAGGGGGTTGGCTCCCTTGTGGAGTTCGACTCCCATTAGTTCTAGGACCTCTCCTTGGCCTCCTTGGCTCATCATGTCCACTTTCCAAGGCTAGCTCATCTAGAACTCCTTCAAGCTTTCGATCCATCATTCTTTCCATTTGAGTAGTCAAGTTGACTCCCATCTCTTGGAAACGCCTTTCAGTATCCTCCCTTTGTGTGTTCAACAAAGCAATCACATCTTCCAATGTAGCCATTCCTACACAAACCAAAGACAAACAAACTACAAATATATGTATAGAATGTTAGAAAAACCAAAATCAAACACAAATGGACCTCACTCAAGTGAATTAGGTACCCTCGGGTCTCTCGATCACACTATCAAATCCCCTAAACTAGCAACAAGGGATCTTCTCCAAGTGTCTCGAATTCGGCCTCCAAAGAGCTTCCCTTGGTCGAATCACAATGGCAACGTTGGAACTCGAGTGACGTACGCTTTAGAGTAGGAAAGCAAATACTCTAACTCGACTCAATCAAAGAACCGTTAAGAAGATCATGTAAGAAAAACACATAAAGCATGTAAGAAGCAAGTGTGTCCAATTCTTCCAAAAATCCTCACAACAATCCCACTAATGACGAATATCAACTCAAGCAAAACCCTACTCACAATCCCAAGCAATATGAGTGAACTCACAACACACAAAAAACCCTAAAAAGAACAAACAAGGTCTCGGCCAAGATGCCAAAACCGAAACTCCACCAAAACTCAAAATTCAACAAAAGTAGTGAACAACCTAGGTTTCAATCAACCCTTTGCCATGGATCTTTAGTTGGTCACTAACTTGCAAGAACTCGAAGAACAATGAAGAACAACGAAGAACAACGAAGAGGAAAGGATAAGGAAGCAAACTACAACAAGAACCGAAGGGGGAAGCAACCAAAGGAGTAGAACCCGTGACCTCAACCCAATCCTCCAAGCTCAAGCCTTGATTTCGTAATCACAAGGATGCTTCAAGCCCAAGTGATGAATGTTTCCCAACAAGCATTCAAAGGTGTGTGTGAGAGTGTTTGTAAACTCACAAGGTGATCTCTTTGAAGAGAGAAATTCAAAGGTTTATTCAAGCAAAGGTAATGAAAGGGTGTGGGGGAGGACATATATATAGAGGTCCAATCCCACAAGTACAAAATAAACAAGCCTAAGAAAGGATTAAACAACCAAGGAAAGGAAAAGGATTTATACTATTACAGTAATATGTCTATTTTTTTAAAATACTAAAGGTAGTAAATAATATCCGACCATCTTCTGACTTGTCCGTTAATTGCCCGACGGTGGTGGTGGCCGACCTCCGGTCAACTTCCGGCCAATAATCCGGCGATGGCTTTTTACTTGAAAATTGGGGAATCTAAGTGGGATTCCCTCCAGCTTCTTCCAACTTGATCATGAGCAATGCTTCCGGATGGCCTCCTTCTCCTTTGTTGATTTCAGACTTGAATTCCTCAGACTTGAGAAGGTTGGCAATCCAGTCCATGAATCTTTTAGCCCGGCTCCTGGTGCATGGTCCTTCTGGAATAAGTAATGCAGCAGATTTGGCTTCCACGCCATTCCCTCCCCCTTGAGAAGGTTGAGCCATCAACCGATCAAATTCTTCATCGTCCTGCTCGAAGAGGGCAAGATCTGCAACATTAAACGTAGCATTAATTCCATACTCAGGAGGCAATTCTAATTTATAAGCATTGTCATTTATTTTCTCCAAAACACGAAATGGACCGTCCCCCCATGGGGACAGTTTGTCGCGTCGCTTCAATGGGAATCTCTCCTTCCGCATGTGGAGCCAGACCCAATCCCCGGGCTTCAAGAGTAGTTTCTTTCGCCCTCGGTTGGCATACTTAGCATAAGTCTCCGCGGCCTTCTTTAGGCTTTCCTGGACGTCCTTGTGAAGATCCTTAATAGCTCGAGCCCTGTCCCTGCCATTAACATTGAAATGCTCATTGCGTGGCAATGGCAGAAGATCAACAGGGGTTAGTGGGTTGAAACCATAGACAATTTCAAAAGGTGACATATTAGTGGCACTATGGACATGTCTGTTATAAGCAAATTCAATATAAGGTAGACACTCGTCCCAACTCTTGTAACTAGAAGCAGTTATGATTCGTAGCAGACTACCCAAGACTCTGTTGACGGCTTCAGTTTGCCCGTCTGTTTGAGGGTGATAAGCTGTAGAGAACAAGAGCTTCGTACCAATTTCATGCCACAGAGATTTCCAGAAATAGCTAACAAACTTCGTGTCTCGGTCCGACACAATCGTCTTTGGGATCCCATGAAGACGCACCACTTCTTTGAAGAACAGCTTGGCAATGTGGTGTGCGTCATTAGTCTTTGTGCAAGGAATGAAGTGCGCCATCTTGCTAAACCTGTCTACCACCACAAAAATTGAATCTTTGTTTCGTGCAGTCCGTGGTAGTCCCAGCACAAAGTCCATAGATAGATCAATCCAGGGTCCCTCGGGAATTGGTAGCGGCATGTACAACCCATGTGGCTTGGATGTGGACTTGGCTTTCAGCAAATGATACACTTGGAGATGAAGTCGTCCACATCTTTCCTCATTCCCGGCCAATAGAATCTCTCACTCAAAATTCCGAACGTGGCAGCCTGTCCGAAATGTCCCATAAGGTCCCCGTTGTGAACTTCTTTGATGAGTAACTCTCTAACGGATCCCTTAGGAATGCACAGCCGGTTCTCATAATACAAAAATCCATCGAGTCTTGAAAACTCCTTGAACCCGTGCTTCTCAGTTTCTGCCCAAATTTCCTTGAAGTCAGGATCAGTGGAATATCGATCCTTAATATGCTCGAAGCCAATCAAGTGAGTAGTAGCAATGGCCGCCAACGCCAGTCTGCGGGATAAGGCATCAGCAACAACATTTTCTTTTCCCTTTTTGTACTTAAGCACATAGGGGAAAGTTTCAATAAAACCACTCCATCTGGCATGCCTTTTTCCCAACTGTCCTTGGTTCCGGATGTGCTTGAGGGTCTCATGATCTGTGTGAATGATGAACTCACGTCCCCTCAAATAATGTTGCCACGTCTTTAAAGCTTGAACCACAGCGTAGAGTTCTTTGTCATACGTCGAATAGTTCAATTGTGCACTAGAGAACTTTTCACTGTGGTATGCCACTGGCTTTCCATTCTGCAATAAAACTGCTCCCATGCCCGTCCCTGATGCATCGCATTCTATCTCAAAGGGAAGATCAAAATCTGGCAGGGCTAGTACCGGTGCATGAGTCAGCTTGTCCTTCAGACTATCGAAACTCTTTTGCTCAGACGGCCCCCATTTGAAGATGAGTCCTTTCTTTAGTAGAGAAGTAAGGGGCGCCGCAATCAGACTGAAATTTGGAACAAACCTCCTAAAGAAACCACACAAACCAAGAAATTGTCTGACCTCGTGCACATTCGTTGGTGGTTTCCAATCAGAGACCGCGTCCAACAATATATCCCAAGAATGAAAGCTCAGTTGCATGGAAAGTGCACTTCTCCTTGTTGGCATATAACTGAACTTCTCGCAACCTGTTAAGTACAAATTTATTTATGAAAGGGCGAAGTGTCTCATTCATAAGCCGCATGAATGTTGAAGGCGCGTTTGTCAGTCCAAATGGCATGACAAGCCATTCATAAAGTCCAAATTTTGTTTTGAACGCTGTCTTCCATTCATCTCCGGGTTGCATCCGGATTTGGTGATAGCCACTTCGCAATTCTATCTTGGAAAATATGCTGGCATGTCCCAGCTCATCAAGCATGTCATCCAGGCATGGAATTGGGTGCCGGTACTAGATAGTAATTGCATTCACTGCTCGGCAATCCACACACATGCGCCATGATCCATCCTTCTTGGGAACCAATAGAACAGGTACAGCACATGGTGCCATGGATCATAGGATACATTCTTGAAAAGGAAAAATAAAGAAGAAGCAAGGAGGTGAAGAAGGAAGTGATAGGGAAGCAACCAACTCAAGCTTTTAACAATGGAAGGCAAACAAGCTCCTATGTCTTGTCCTCACAACCTCATTAAACTCAAGTGTTGGTGATAATCTTCTTGGCAAGCTTCAAGTCCAAGGAGATGAAGAAATCAACTCAAGTTCACACTTTAATGGCAAACATGCTCATATGTCATATCCTCCATTTTCAATGCTCACAAAAATTGATTCAAGAACAACATAGAGGCCTTCAATCTCTAAGTGTTGGAATTGCCCAAAATGAAGTGATCATTTGGGGGAAGTGATCTTTTGGAGTGCTTGCAAAAATGCTAAGTCTTATCATTCAACAAAAGATGAAAATGTTACAAGTGAAGGGGGAGGCATATTTATAGTGCCAAAGCCCCTACGTACACTTACAAAGCAAGAGAAAATGAAAAGAAAGCAAAAATAGAGTTTCTGGCGCCATCCATAGAGTTCTGTCGCCAAGCGTCCAATTCTGTCGCCAAGCATGGCTTAGCGCCAAAGGTGTGTTTGGCGCCCAAAAGGGTCTGTCTCCAAAGGTCTGTCGCCAAACATGGCTTAGCGCCAAGGGTGTGTTTGGCGCCCAAAGGGTCTGTCGCCAAAGGTCTGTCGCCAAACGTGGCTTTGTCGCTAAGCATGGCTTAGCGCCAAGAGGGGGTTCTGTCGCCATGCGTGCTTTGTCGCTATGCAGTGCTTAGAGACAGACTGTCTCTATCCAGTGCATAGCGCCCAGGGTGTGTTTGGCGCCCCGGAATTCCAAAACTAGTGTTTTCTATTGTTTTTCATGCCTATTACATATTAAGGCATGATAATACTATACTATTACAAAAATTCATATCAAAATGATATTCTTCATCCGATCAGTCTTCCGGGTCACGGCTCCGGGTCCCGGACATCTGCCTGCTCGAGCTGTAGGAGCAGAGTTGCTTCGGATCGGATCTTGTCAAACTTGGACAGCTCTTTGTCAAAATTATCCTTCAGATATTCTGCCACACGAGATGTGAACTTCTTCGTTTGCTTTCTCGAATAGGGTCCTTCCGGAAAAGGAATTACTGTAGCAGTTGTCCTGGCTTCCACGCCATTCCCTCCCCCTTGAGGAGGTTGAGTGATCAACCGACAAGCATCGTACTCATCCTGTTCGTCCCGTTCATACAGCGCAAGATCTGCAACATTAAAAGACGGATTAATGTTTCCATATTCTTCCGGTAATTCCAGTTTATACGCGTTATCATTAATCCTTTCAAGAATTTTAAATGGTCCATCTCCCCGTGGAGATAGTTTGCTGCGCCTCTTGGCTGGGAACCGTTCCTTTCTTAAATGAAGCCACACCCAATCTCCTGGTTTCAGCACCAGCTTTTTCCTTCCCCTATTATGATATCTGGCATAAGTTTTTGCCGATTTCTGCAGGCTCTCCTTGACGTTTTTGTGCATCTCCTTGATGGCTTGAGCCCTGTTTCTGCCACTAACATTTAAATGCTCATTGCTAGGCAATGGCAGAAGGTCAATCGGGGAAAGGGGATTAAAACCATACACACATTCAAACGGAGATATGTGAGTTGCACTATGAATGTGCCGGTTGTAAGCAAATTCAATGTACGGCAAACATTCATCCCAACTCTTCGAATTTGAAGAAGTAATAATACGAAGCAGATTACCAAGTACCCTATTGACAGCTTCCGTTTGGCCATCAGTCTGCGGGTGGAATGCAGTAGAAAACAGCAGCTTCGTCCCAATTTCGCTCCAAAGGGATTTCCAGAAGTAACTGATGAATTTCACATCTCTATCAGAAACAATGGACTTCGGAATCCCGTGCAATCTTACAATCTCCTTGAAAAATAGCTTTGCGATATGAAGTGCATCGCTGGTCTTCGTGCAGGGCAAGAAATGTGCCATCTTTGAGAATCTATCGATCACGACGAAGATTGAATCCTTTCCACGTGCAGTTCGAGGTAGACCCAACACGAAATCCATCGATATATCTAACCACGGTCCAGCTGGAACTGGTAATGCCTGATAAAGTCCATGCGGCTTGACCGTCGATTTCGCCTTTAAGCAGACGATGCACTTAGAAATAAATTCTTCGACTTGTTTCCTCAGTCCGGGCCAATAGAATTTCTCAACTAGGATCTCAGCAGTGGCATTCTTCCCGAAATGTCCCATCAGTTGACCATTGTGAACTTCCTGAATGAGCAACTCTCTGATAGAACCTCTTGGAATACACAGCTGATTTTCCCGGTAGAGAAAACCATCGAGTCTGGAGAACTCTTTAAACGAGTGTACCTCAGTCTGTCGGTACACTTCCTCAAAATCTGGATCAGTAGCATACAAGGTTTTTATGTGCTCGAATCCCAACAAATGAGTTGTCGCCATGGCAGCCAATGTTGCTCGTCGTGACAAGGCATCTGCTACCACGTTGTCCTTTCCCTTTTTGTATCGGATGACATAGGGAAATCCTTCGATGAATTGACTCCATCGTGCATGTCGCTTACTCAGTTGTCCTTGTCCACGGATGTGTTTCAGGGTTTCATGGTCCGTGTTAATAACGAACTCTCGACCTCGAAGATAGTGCTGCCATACTCTCAACGCCCTTACCACAGCAAACAATTCCTTATCGTAAGTAGAATAGTTCAACGCAGCTCCAGAAAATTTTTCACTGTGGTACGCGATCGGACGACCTTCTTAAATTAACACTGCTCCCATTCCCGTCCCGGATGCATCGCATTCTATTTCAAACGGGAGGTCAAAATTTGGCAAGGCTAACACCGGAGCATGTGTCAATTTCTCTTTTAAATCAGCAAACGCCTTTTGTTCCGTTGGCCCCCACTTGAAAAGCAGATCCTTTTTAAGTAGCGTCGTGAGGGGCGCGGCAATGACACTGAACTGTGGGACAAATCTTCTGAAAAATCCGCAGAGTCCTAAAAACTGACGAACCTCATGAACTGATTTTGCCATGGATCGATTGTTTGTCTAAGTTGGTCACCGGATGAACAAGAACACAAAATAAAGAAAAATAAAAGGATAGGTGAAACTTATGGAAGAAGGGGACTAAGTATAACCAAGGGAAGAGGGATTTACCCAAGACAAATGGTTACCATGAGTGCATCTTCCATTAGAACCATTGAAGCAAGTTTCAAATCTTCAATGGTGTGGGTGAACCTAGGGTTTACTCACAAAGTGTTGAGAACCAAGTGTTGGCTCTCAAGGAGAAATGACTTTGATTCATGAAAATGAGTTGTTCAAAATATCAAAGTGGTTACAAAAGCTTGGGGACCTCATATATATAGAGGAAGCCCATAAAACTAGATTAAACAACCCTAGCAATGTTTTCAACAAACTGGATACAAGGAAATAGTAAACTGGATAAGCTTTGTCGCTAAGAGGGTCGTGTCGCGAAGCAAGGCACCGCGACAGGGGTTCTTCTGGCTCGAGCCTTCTCCTTGTGGCGCTAGGTATACTTGGTCGCGATGCTGGACTGTGTCGCGGAAGGGACTTGGTCGCGGAAGGGACTTTGTCGCGGAAGGGGGCTTGGTCGCGGAAGGGGCTTTGTCGCGGAAGGGGGTTCCGCGACAAAGTGGTAACTCCGCGACAAAGGCAGCTCCGCGACAAAGGAGCATGTTCCGCGACAGATGAAGAAATTCCTCCAACTTTCATCCGAATGGGGCCCACTGAGTCCGGCGACACTGTTCCGACGTTGACCGGTCGTTGACCGGTGCCGGTGACTTTCCGGCAAAATTCCGACCAACTTCCGGCGACTTCACCGGAGCTCCGGCGAACCTCCGATGATGACGGCGGCGACGGCGGCGGCGGCTGTGGGGCCCTCCGTTGACCTCCTTATGCTGTTTTGATCTGTTTGTGCATCTGGAGGTCTCCTTTCTTCCGGATTTAGCTGGACGGGGTAGGTCCCAAATTAATGAGACCCGGGCCCTTCCGGTATTCGTCCGCCTGCATCAACAGCTTCAATTTGGGCTCCTTCTTCGGCTCCAGTTTATCTGCTTCCTGAAATAAAAATAAAGAGACAGAATTAATAAACTTCTTTATTCGTGCCTTTGAAACCGGCCCTTCCGGGAAATAGGGAATCATGATGCCATGTGTCATGACATCCATGTCATCCCCACCCCCTTGGGGAGGTTGATCCATCAACCGATCAGCTTCAAACTCCTCATCCCGCTCGTATAGTGAAAGATCTGCAACATTGAATGTAGGATGAACATTGTAGTGAGAAGGTAGTTCAATCCTGTAAGCATTTTCGTTGATCTTTTCTAACACTTTGAATGGTCCATCTCCGCGGGGAGCGAGTTTTCCATGTCTTTGAGCCGGAAACCTCTCCTTTCGGAGATGAATCCAAACCCAGTCTCCTGGTTTGAGGATCAGCTTCTTCCGGCCTCGATTGGCATATTTGGCATAGCTCTCAGCAGCTTTCGCCAGACTTTCGCGCACGTCCTTGTGTAGGTTCTTGATCGCTGTTGCCCTGTCCCTGCCATTGAAATTAAGATGCTCACTACAAGGTAGTGGCAAGAGATCGACTGGGGTCAGTGGATTAAAACCATACACAACTTCGAATGGAGATACATGAGTGGCACTATGGACGTGTCTGTTATATGCGAACTCTATGTGTGGCAGACATTCGTCCCAGCTTTTTGAATTGGAGGATGTGATAATTCTGAGCAGATTACCCAGTACCCTGTTGATTGCCTCCGTTTGACCATCAGTCTGAGGATGGTAAGATGTTGAGAACAGTAGCTGTGTGCCCATCTCTCTCCAAAATCCTTTCCAGAAATAACTCATGAACTTTGTATCTCGATCAGATACGATTGTCTTAGGTACTCCATGAAGACGTACCACCTCTCTGAAGAACAGCTTGGCTATATGGCGGGCATCATTGGTCTTTGCACATGGAATAAAATGTGCCATCTTGGAAAAACGATCCACTACCACAAAAATCGAATCTTTAGCTCGGGCGGTCCGTGGAAGTCCAAGTACAAAGTCCATCGAGATGTCCAGCCAGGGTCCTTGGGGCACAGGCAACGCCTGGTACAAACCATGAGGCTTCACAGTTGATTTGGCCTTCAGACAGACCAGACACTTGGCAATGTAGTCAGAAACCTGTTTCTGCATTCCTGGCCAGTAGAATCTTTCTGAAAGTACACCCATAGTTGCATGCTTTCCAAAGTGTCCCATGAGGTCTCCCCCGTGAGCTTCCTGAATCAGCAACTCCCTAATGGATCCTCTTGGCATGCATAACCTGTTACCGTAATAGAGAAATCCATGTAGGCGGCAGTACTCCTTGTACCCCTTCTGTTCTGTCAGCTTGAAAATTTCCTTGAAGTCTTCATCAGTGGCATACTGAGTCTTGACTTGCTCAAATCCAAATAGCTTAATTGTTGCAAATGATGCCAACGCTAGTCTTCGGGACAGCGCATCTGCAACCACATTTTCCTTGCCTTTCTTATACTTGATCACGTACGGGAAGGTCTCGATAAAGGTGCTCCATCGGGCATGCCTCTTGCTCAGTTGACCTTGAACCTTGATATGCTTGAGTGTCTCGTGATCAGTATGAATGATGAACTCTCGACCTCGGAGATAGTGCTGCCATGTCCTTAAGGCTTGCACGATAGCATACAATTCCTTGTCATAAGTGGAGTAATTCAGTTGAGCTCCACTGAACTTTTCGCTGTAATATGCTATCGGTCGTCCTTCTTGAAGTAACACGGCTCCCATTCCGGTCCCTGATGCGTCGCTTTGTACTTCGAATGGCAACTCGAAGTTCGGCAGTCCTAGCACAGGTGCATGAGTCAGCTTGTCCTTAAGTTCATCAAAGGCCTTCTGTTGTGCCGGCCCCCACTTGAACGGATTTTCCTTTCTAAGCAATGAAGTGATTGGGGCGGCAATCACACTGAATTGGGGGACGAATCTCCGAAAGAATCCACTTAGACCTAGAAAACTTCTGACTTCGTGCACATTGGTCGGCGGCTTCCATTCGGAAATTGCCCTGATCTTTGATTCATCAACCTTAAGCCCATCCTTGCCTACCACAAATCCAAGGAACGTCACCTCTGGAACACAGAAGGTGCATTTCTCGAAATTGGCATACAGTCGCACTTCTCGCAATTTGTTCAGAACCTGTTGAACATGAGCAATGTGATCAGTTTCAGTGCAACTATAAACAAGGATATCATCAAAATATACTACAACAAATTTGCCAATGAATTGTCGTAATGTTTCGTTCATCAAACGCATAAACGTGGAAGGTGCATTAGTGAGGCCGAATGGCATCACGAGCCACTCGTAAAGGCCGAATTTTGTCTTGAAGGCAGTTTTCCACTCGTCTCCGGGTTGCATCCGGATCTGATGGTATCCACTCTTAAGATCGATCTTGGAAAATAAGCTTGCACCACCAAGCTCATCGAGCATGTCGTCCAACCGTGGAATAGGATGGCGGTATTTGATAGTGATGGCGTTGACAGCCCTGCAATCGACGCACATCCGCCATTCTCCATTTTTCTTTGGCACTAATAGCACTGGAACGGCACACGGTGATAAACTTTCCCGAACCCAGCCCTTCTCAAGCAGTCCTTGAACCTGTCGTTGAATTTCCTTCGTTTCCTCAGGATTCATCCGGTAGGCGGGTCGGTTAGGAATAGAGGCTCCGGGCATGAAGTCGATTCTGTGCTCCACGCCTCGAAGTGGTGGCAGTCCGGCAGGCACCTCTTCAGGAAATACATCCTTGTTGCGTTCAAGCATCCTAGCAAAATTTTCAGACAATTCAGGTGCAATATTGACAGTTCTACTAGCAGATTCATCGGGCTTAATTAAAGCAAGAAAACAGTGACCTGCAAAGCCAGGTTCTAGCGCTGCTTGCTTGAATTCTGTTTTGGTCAGTATCAGACACTGACTTTCATTACTTGCCTCTGCGGAGGTCTGGCCCACCTTGGCCTTGCCTTTGGCAAGGGCTTTGGCAAGCTCTTCCGCTTTTGCCATGTTCGCCCTAAGCTTCTCCTGATCTAATCTTACAAGTTTTACAGGCAGAGGCTTAAACAAATAGTCCTTTTGTCCATGCTTAAAGTACAAAACATTGGATTTGCCCCTATAAGTGGCGTCCTTGTCGAATAACCACGGCCGGCCTAACAAGACATGGCATGCGTTCATCGGGACGACGTCGCATAACACCTTCTCAGAGTAAGTTCCTTTGGTGATGGGAACCCACGCCTGTTGGGTGACCTTGGTCTTTCCACTGTTGTTCATCCAATGGAGGAGATATGGCTTGGGATGTTCTTCAACGGGCAGTTGTAACCTGCGAGCAGCGTACAAACTGACAACATTAGTGCAACTGCCGTTATCAACAATTAAAGTAGCATGATTGCCTAAAATAGTACAACGACAATGAAAGAGATTCTCCCTTTGTTCGTTGTCTGCGGTTTCAGTTCCTCTGTCGGCATTTAATGCTCTCATAGCAACTAAAAGATTCACGTCTTCCTCATCCTCAGGTGCGACTTCAGGATTGACCGGTTCTTCTTGATGGTACTCTTGTAGTTCAGGATCTTCAAATTCATGCTCATCTTCGGAGTCATAGATCCTGAATACACCCGGTTCAATCTCAACCACTGGTCTCTGATCCTCTCCAGTATTGAGTACTGCCACTCTCTTTGGCGGATTATTGCATGTCGTCGCATAATGACCCTTTTTACCGCACTTGAAACAAATAATGTCTCGTGCATCTCTGGCGGGTGGCCTTTGCTCCCTTCCCTGAACTGGAGCGGGAACTTTGTTTCTTTCCTCCTGATTGTAGGCCTTGAAAGCTTGTCCCAAATCAATTCCTCGCTGTCGATCCCGACCCTGTTGCTGTTGCGGCTGCTGCTGGGGCTGTCGATAATTGGGCGGTGGTCGGATCAACCAAGGTTTGTTGGGGTTGTAATTGTAGTGCCCTGCAGGAGTGGTGCGATGGGATTTCCTCTTCAGTTGTGCCTCATACCTAGCAGCTTTCCTAACCAGATCGGTGATGTTGATGTATCCCCTCATCTCCATTTCTTCATGGATTTCGGGTCTCAGGTACTTGGCAAATCTGGCTAAAGTGATTTGGGGTTCCTCATTCACTTGAGCCCTCATCATGAGCATTTCCATCTCACGATAGTACTCTTCTACAGTTTTGTTTCCTTGTTGGAGACCCACTAATTTTAAGTACATATCTGGCTTATAGGTATGTGGTACAAAACGATGTTCCATGATATCCAATAAATGCTCCCAATCTGCTATTTGAGCTCTTCCCGCGGTATGGAGATCAGAACAGTATTTCTTCCACCAAAGCTGTGCATAATCTTTGAATTCGGTCACGGCCAACTGGACCCTCTTGAAGTCTGAGTAGTTATGACAATTATAGATCATCTCCATCGAATGTTTCCAATCGAGAAATTCATTCGGATCACTCGTCCCCTTGAACGCGGGTATGGTGAACTTAATGCTTTTCAGATTGTCGTCCATTCGTGGTTCTCCTTCAAAATCAGCAGCTGGATCGAAGTTCAAACGGTGTCTTGCTGGTGGCGCATTTGGTGGCACAGGTGCTCCGACAGGTGGTGGTGGAGGCATAGCTAAATGATCGGTTACAGGAGTCTCAGGTCGAACCGTGGGATTGGCCTGCAATGGTGGGTGCAAACGGTGTCGTTCACTGGATCGCGGACCTAAACTCCGGTTAAATTCCCCAAACTGCAGTTCTTGTTCGGCTAAGACTTCCTCTGCAGTTGTCATATCGGCCCGGGAGACTCCGCTAGTTCCTTCTTGTAGAGTTCTCGGGAGCGTAGACGCTACTGCCGGTATTGTGGATGGGTTATTCTGGGGTGTGGCACTTTGAGACGGAGCATTTTGAGGTGTCGTGTTCTGTGGTGACGGAGTAGGGAAGAAGGCTTCCTCCAATCTCCGTTCGACTCGGTTCATGACTAACCTCTCAATTGCTTCACTTTGGAATCGTACCCGACCTGCAATATCATCAACAATTTCATCAACACGAGTATTGACTTCTTCAACACGCTTATTGACAGTTTCAATATTAGAAGAATTAATATTTAAAGACTGAGTAAGCGTGTCGATGTCGGTCTTCTTGGCACTGGTCTCATGCAGAGTTCGCATCATTTCCATCAGATCAGACATCGTTGGTTCAGTGCGTCCTGCCATCTCACAGATAAAATTATTTTATAGATATAAGATGTTAGAGAAATAAACAGAAATTTGTAGAGTGAACTCGCAGATATTCCTCTCGATTTCAGTCCCTTGGCCCAGACACCACTGTCGAAATTCACCTGCTCAATGACCCAATTAGATGCAAAGAAGAGAAATAATTGTGACGCGCAAATCACGAAGCAGTATGAAGTGCTCGACTCAATCAAAGGACGCTATGATATGTATGTGATATGCAATGCAAATGATAATTGAGCACAAGTCGATGATTAGTGCTATTGCTATCAACGTTCACAATCCTTCCAAATTGGTTATGTCCTTGATTGATCCCAAATATATGAGTAGGCTCACGGAAAATAACACTCGGGAAAAAGTCGTAATACTCAAGTGGCTTCTCGGCTAGGTATCACAACTCATGAGAGGAATTCCAATGCCTTTATAATAGGCGGAACTTCAACTCGGTGTTCGTGAACTATGTTCAGAGGAACAATTGTGCCAGTCAGATATCCACTTTATTGTATTACTAAAAATATATGTCCCAATATCCCAAAGTATATTTGTGGCTCACTTTTGCACTCAAAACACTCAAAGAAGTCAAAACCCTAGAATTTTCAAATGTTGGCAGCTTTCAACTTCAGTCCAGATTTTTCTGTTTTGCAATTTTGGCTGTTTTCTGGACAGCAATTCGTCTCCAATTAATGTGGGGCTTTAGGAATATCAAACTTGCACGGATTAGGACGAGATACAAACAAAAATCAACAGATTTGGTCTGCTCACGCGCCCTCACGCGCGCCTTCTTTTTGGTGCCGCCAGGAAAGGACACCTTTTGCCAAAAAGGTGATAACGACCTCAAAACAACTCCAAATTTGGTGATTCAAAATCCTATGGATTCAGCACTCAAAATTCTTGAATATGGTTGAAGATTCATCAAGAAACTCGAAGAACTCAAAAAGTTATGACACTCAAAGTTGCTGCTTCCGCGGGTTCACTGTGGCAGAAAATTTGTTTTTGATGTTTGATCGGCCAAATGAACTCCAAACGCTTCGAAACCACTTCCAATCGATTCCTAACACCCAAAATATGTAAACACAGCCCTTGGAATTATAGCAGGTCGCTCACCCCAACTTGGAACAAACACCAAAAGTTCAGATTGTGAAAATGGAGAGCAAACTAGGCACTTGTTCAACCAAACTTGTGTTCAATGCTCAAAATGCTTTGGGAATAATGCAATATCCATACATTGATGTTCAAACACATGAAAACAAGCATACAAACACAAAATCAAAGGATCAAAAAGCAAAACATATGATATTTTTGGATTTTGGATGAAGAACATGAAGAACACTCATGAATCTTCAAATGAACATAACTTTGGCATACGAACTCGGATTTGAATGAACCATACACCAATGGAAAGCTCTTGAGATGAGGATTAAGAATATTGGATCAGATTTCCCAAAATCTCAAGGAGTCAAAACCAGAAATTCGAAAAAGTGGACAGAATGCTTCTTTTTAGGGTTTTTGGAGGAGTTTTTGGTGGAATATGAGGGTTTTGGAAAAATTTGGGCATTATAACCCCTAGAAAATGGATGATTTTAGGTTGCCAAATGGAACGTGGCTCCAAATGGGGAGTGGTGGTGTGTGAAGTGAATCCTACCAACTAGCAAACAATGTCTCTGATACCAAAATAAATTGATGCCATGGATCGATTGTTTGTCTAAGTTGGTCACCGGATGAACAAGAACACAAAATAAAGAAAAATAAAAGGATAGGTGAAACTTATGGAAGAAGGGGACTAAGTATAACCAAGGGAAGAGGGATTTACCCAAGACAAATGGTTACCATGAGTGCATCTTCCATTAGAACCATTGAAGCAAGTTTCAAATCTTCAATGGTGTGGGTGAACCTAGGGTTTACTCACAAAGTGTTGAGAACCAAGTGTTGGCTCTCAAGGAGAAATGACTTTGATTCATGAAAATGAGTTGTTCAAAATATCAAAGTGGTTACAAAAGCTTGGGGACCTCATATATATAGAGGAAGCCCATAAAACTAGATTAAACAACCCTAGCAATGTTTTCAACAAACTGGATACAAGGAAATAGTAAACTGGATAAGCTTTGTCGCTAAGAGGGTCGTGTCGCGAAGCAAGGCACCGCGACAGGGGTTCTTCTGGCTCGAGCCTTCTCCTTGTGGCGCTAGGTATACTTGGTCGCGATGCTGGACTGTGTCGCGGAAGGGACTTGGTCGCGGAAGGGACTTTGTCGCGGAAGGGGGCTTGGTCGCGGAAGGGGCTTTGTCGCGGAAGGGGGTTCCGCGACAAAGTGGTAACTCCGCGACAAAGGCAGCTCCGCGACAAAGGAGCATGTTCCGCGACAGATGAAGAAATTCCTCCAACTTTCATCCGAATGGGGCCCACTGAGTCCGGCGACACTGTTCCGACGTTGACCGGTCGTTGACCGGTGCCGGTGACTTTCCGGCAAAATTCCGACCAACTTCCGGCGACTTCACCGGAGCTCCGGCGAACCTCCGATGATGACGGCGGCGACGGCGGCGGCGGCTGTGGGGCCCTCCGTTGACCTCCTTATGCTGTTTTGATCTGTTTGTGCATCTGGAGGTCTCCTTTCTTCCGGATTTAGCTGGACGGGGTAGGTCCCAAATTAATGAGACCCGGGCCCTTCCGGTATTCGTCCGCCTGCATCAACAGCTTCAATTTGGGCTCCTTCTTCGGCTCCAGTTTATCTGCTTCCTGAAATAAAAATAAAGAGACAGAATTAATAAACTTCTTTATTCGTGCCTTTGAAACCGGCCCTTCCGGGAAATAGGGAATCATGATGCCATGTGTCATGACATCCATGTCATCTAATGGTGGCCAATCAGAAATGGCCTTCACTTTCTGCTCATCTACTTTCAGTCCTCCCTGTCCAACAATAAATCCCAGAAAATTTAACTCTGTTGCGTGGAATGTACATTTTTCCAGATTAGCATACAGCTTCACTTCACGCAACCTATTGATCACCTGTTGAACATGAGATACATGATCAGGTTCGTTCGCACTGTAGATTAGAATATCATCAAAATATACCACAACGAATTTATTAATAAAACTGCGCAATGTCTCATTCATGAGACGCATAAATGTTGACGGTGCATTGGTGAGACCAAATGGCATAACCAGCCATTCGCAGAGTCCGAATTTGGTCTTGAAAGTCGTTTTCCATTCATCTCCGGGTTTCATTCGGATCTGATGGTAACCGCTTCGAAGATCAATCTTCGAGAAGATGTTCGCATGACCAAGCTCGTCAAGCATGTCATCAAGGCGTGGAATGGGGTGTCGGTACTTCACAGTAATTGCATTGACGGCCCTGCAGTCGACGCACATGCGCCATGAACCGTCTTTCTTTGGAACAAGTAGCACTGGTACCGCGCAAGGAGATAAACTTTCGCGCACCCATCCTTTATCAAGCAGCTTTTGAACTTGAGACTGAATTTCCTTGGTCTCCTCAGGAGTCATTCGGTATGCTGGTCGATTTGGAATAGAAGCTCCCGGTACGAAGTCAATCTGATGTTCAATACCACGAAGAGGTGGTAATCCTGCCGGTACTTCTTCGGGAAATACATCCTTGTTGCGTTCCAGCATCCTAGAAAATTCATCAGAAAATTCAGGTGCAGCATTGCAAGTTCTATAAACAAATTCAACAGGTTTATAATAAGCTAAGAAACAGTAACCTGTTGGGTTGTCGTGCTGCACTGCTTGATCAAATTCACTCTTTGTCAGCAAAAGGCATGGTTCTGAACTTTTATCTGAAATTTCTAATCTAGAAATTTTTGATTTGCCTTTCTGCTTCGCCTTGTATTCTTCCTCTGCTTTGCGCATGTTTTCACGAAGTCTTTCTTGATCAATTTTAACAGTTTTGATCGGAAGAGGTTTAACAGTGTACAATTTATTACAAAATTTAAAGGATAAAGAATTGTCTTTGCCACGGTATGTGACGTCATTGTCGTATAACCAGGGCCTTCCCAACAGAATGTGGCAGGCCGTCATCGGTACAACGTCACACCAGACCTTTTCAGCATACGAGCCAATTTTGATGGGAACATTGGCTCGCTGAGTTACCTTTAGACTTCCATTGTCATTCATCCAATGCAGATGGTATGGCTTCGGATGGTCTTCGGTAGGTAGCTCTAACCTGCGAATAGTATATGTACTAACAACGTTAGTGCAACTACCGTTATCTACAATTACAGAAGCCAAATTTCCATTTAAATCACAATGACAATGAAATAAATTTTCTCTTTGCTCGTCAGGTGGTGGTTGTTCAACTTTTTCTGCATTGAGAGCTCGCATCGCCACGAAGGTAGTTAAAACTCGTTCCTCGGTTTCCTCAACTACTTCATGGTCACCACTGACTTCTTCAATTTTGATTGGAGCAATTTCCTCTTGCTCTTCCTCTGCTGATCCTTCTTCTTCATCAGATTCAATAATTTTCAGATGACCGCTTTCCAACACTGCGACTCGCTTCGTGAAAGGGCACTCATTTGCATAATGTCCCTTTCTTTGACACTTAAAGCACATGACATCCTTGATGTCTCTTTTTGGTCGTGCTGGTTGGGTATTCTGAACAGGTGGCTTGTAAGCTTTGAACTCCTTTGCCAGTTCGAATCCCTTCGGTTGGGTCGGCTTGGGCTTATCCTCAATGCGGGGCCACGATTTACCTGTCCAGTCCATGCTTGGTCCGGATGAACTGCTCCCAAATGTGATCCGTGGGGCCCTCCGATGTTGTGCTTCGATCTTGGCTGCAAGGTGTACTAAGTCCTCAGTATGCTCGTAGCCTCGAAGATCCACTTCATCTCGGATATCTTTTCTCAGCCCTTCCATGAATCTGGCATTTGTAATTTCTTCGTCTTCTCTAACTCCACAACGAGTCATCAATTTTTCCATTTCCTAGTAATACTCGTTGACAGTCTTTCCGCCTTGAGTTAGAGTAGTCATCTTGTGATACAAACTTCTCCTGTAGTAGGAAGGTACAAATCTCTGCTGCATCAAACGGATCAGATCATCCCAAGTCTCGGTAGGTCGAAAACCGCGTTCTCGGATTTCTTTTGCAGTCTTCTGCCACCAAGCTAGAGCATAATCCTTGAACTGGGTCACTGCTATTTGTACCTTCTTTCTCTCAGAATAATTATGGCAGTCAAAAATCAGCTCAATGGAATCTTTCCATTCAATAAATTCTGCAGGATCAGGTGTTCCCTTGAACACGGGAAGATCAAATTTAATTCCTTTGAGTTCTCGTTCCTCATCCTGATTATTCTGATACCTTTGGACTCTTGGTGCTCTAGGTCCTCGAGGTGCGGCTGCAGGAGGAGGTGGATGAGCATTATGTCCGGCATTTGCTCGAGGCCCCCTCGGCATATTATATTCTTCCTCAAGTTCCTGTTCTGCTTCAGCCATATCATCATCAGGATTGATTTCGCTTTGCTCCGAGTCTGGGGTGTTGTGTGGAGCATTCGGGTTCGGGGTCCCAATGTCCCCTAACTGATGTCTTTGTACTGCTCGGTTTATGTGTTGCTCCACAGCATTACCTTGAATTCGGAGTCTATCCTCCAGTTCAGTATGCAGGCCCTCAATCTGACTATCCACTTTGGTATTAATATCTTCAATCTTTTTATCAATTCGTTCCATTTTCTGATTTAAAGACTGAAGGAAATTGATAATTTCAGAGTTGGATGATCCAGATGCTCCTGCCATTTGATCAGTAGAATCTACTTAAGACAAATATATATATAAAGATGTTAGTAGCACTTGCACAACAGTAAATTATCACTCAAGAAGCACTTTTGATTTTCTCTCTTTTGGTCCGATGCTCCCGTGAAGATTTCAACCACGTTTGAGGTTGAGGCTGAAAACAAGATTGTTGCCCACTCTACTAGACTTGACAGAAAATGACTCAACTGAAATAAAATAAAGTAAAGAGAAAATAATTATAGATATTAATGCACTGAATATATGTGATCACAATGTAAGGACTTAGCGTTATAGCGATTAATCGCAATTTACACTTTAAATTCCAAAAATCCTCATAAAGGGTAAAATTTGGGGTGGAGTTCGAAAATTATGAAAAGAGATCTCACTGCACTCGACTCCCGAAACGATCACACTGGTTTCCCAATATCAGTACTTGATATAATATTTTCTAGGGTACTCTCCAATATAACAGATAAAATTATTCCGGAGGAATTTCAACAGTTCGGTTTCACTTGTTATGAGAGGAATTTTAAGAGCGGAAACATTGCCCGATTAAAATTTCAACTCTGTGTTCGTGATTTAATTAAATCAGAGGAACCAAGTGCCAACTGTATATATCCGACTTAGGAAAAATTTTGAAAATTATTGCACAAGGAGAGATGTCTTTGTCCCTATAGAGGTGCTTGGCGCGAAAGGGGTTTTAGGGACAATGGTTTAGAGACAAAGGGTTTGGAGACAAAAGACTTGCTTAGGGACAAGGTATAGGGACAAGGGTTTAGAGACCAAGGTTTAGGGACAAAGTGTTTAGAGACAAAGGTATAGGGACATTAGAGAGCTTGGGGACAAGGTGTTTGAGGACAAGGTGGTGTTTGAAGACAAGGGGTTTAGGGACATCCCACCATTTTGGACTTGCTTGGACTTGATGATATCACCCTTGATGTCACTTGTACTTGATTGCATTACACATATTAAGGAAATTTTGCAGCAAACTCTTTCCCATGCACCGTTTGTCCCCTCAAACAATTCAGATTTTTCACCTTTTTGGATCAACAATTATGTCTCAAGAACACCTTGAAGATGGTGAAGAACAAGGTTGAAGATGAATGAACAAGCAAGGTGGTGATGATGAACACTCAAACTTGATTTTGGAATTCTTGATGCAAATCAACAATTAAGAACATAAACACTTAATCACTTGCATCATTTAACACATAATAACAGTCCAAAAACATCCAAAATTCAGAATCATAAAGCAAAGTTGGTGAAAATTTCGAGTTTGATGAAGAACAACACCAAAACTTCAAATAATCATAACTTTGTCATATGAACTCCGATTTTGATGATCCACATATGCAAATCCATCTACTCAACATGAGGATTTCAAATATCCACCCAGATTTGCCAACTTCAAAATTATTAAGTCCGAAATGGGTCAGAACAGATTCTGTTCGGATTTTAGGGTTTTCAAATTTTTCGATTTTTATGGATTTTGAAGTTTAAGTCAAGAAAGATCCTATCTTAGGCTCTGATACCAAATTCTAAACTAATGCCATGGATCATAGGATACATTCTTGAAAAGGAAAAATAAAGAAGAAGCAAGGAGGTGAAGAAGGAAGTGATAGGGAAGCAACCAACTCAAGCTTTTAACAATGGAAGGCAAACAAGCTCCTATGTCTTGTCCTCACAACCTCATTAAACTCAAGTGTTGGTGATAATCTTCTTGGCAAGCTTCAAGTCCAAGGAGATGAAGAAATCAACTCAAGTTCACACTTTAATGGCAAACATGCTCATATGTCATATCCTCCATTTTCAATGCTCACAAAAATTGATTCAAGAACAACATAGAGGCCTTCAATCTCTAAGTGTTGGAATTGCCCAAAATGAAGTGATCATTTGGGGGAAGTGATCTTTTGGAGTGCTTGCAAAAATGCTAAGTCTTATCATTCAACAAAAGATGAAAATGTTACAAGTGAAGGGGGAGGCATATTTATAGTGCCAAAGCCCCTACGTACACTTACAAAGCAAGAGAAAATGAAAAGAAAGCAAAAATAGAGTTTCTGGCGCCATCCATGGAGTTCTGTCGCCAAGCGTCCAATTCTGTCGCCAAGCATGGCTTAGCGCCAAAGGTGTGTTTGGCGCCCAAAAGGGTCTGTCTCCAAAGGTCTGTCGCCAAAGGGGTCTGTCGCCAAGGGTCTGTCGCCAAACATGGCTTAGCGCCAAGGGTGTGTTTGGCGCCCAAAGGGTCTGTCGCCAAAGGTCTGTCGCCAAACGTGGCTTTGTCGCTAAGCATGGCTTAGCGCCAAGAGGGGGTTCTGTCGCCATGCGTGCTTTGTCGCTATGCAGTGCTTAGAGACAGACTGTCTCTATCCAGTGCATAGCGCCCAGGGTGTGTTTGGCGCCCCGGAATTCCAAAACTAGTGTTTTCTATTGTTTTTCATGCCTATTACATATTAAGGCATGATAATACTATACTATTACAAAAATTCATAACAAAATGATATTCTTCATCCGATCAGTCTTCCGGGTCACGGCTCCGGGTCCCGGACATCTGCCTGCTCGAGCTGTAGGAGCAGAGTTGCTTCGGATCGGATCTTGTCAAACTTGGACAGCTCTTTGTCAAAATTATCCTTCAGATATTCTGCCACACGAGATGTGAACTTCTTCGTTTGCTTTCTCGAACAGGGTCCTTCCGGAAAAGGAATTACTGTAGCAGTTGTCCTGGCTTCCACGCCACATGGTGAGAGGCTCTCTCGGACCCATCCCTTGCTCATTAACTCTTGAACTTGTCGCTGAACTTCTTTTGTTTCCTCCGGATTCATGCGGTAGGCCGGGCGATTTGGAATTGAAGCACCTGGCACGAAATCGATTTGATGTTCAATTCCGCGCAAAGGTGGTAAACCCGCCGGGACTTCATCCGGGAAGATATCAGAATTCTCCTCTAACATTCTGGAAAAATTAACAGGAATATCAGGTGCAGCAGTGCAAGTTCTATAAACATCATTAACAGGTTTTGCAAATGCAATGAAACAGTAACCTGTTGAGCTTGGCTCGCGCAAAGATTGTTGGACTTCAGTTCTAGTCATCAGGAGTCAAGGATTGGAAGAAGGCTCTTGAATGCAGATAGCTTTCCCTTTGCTCTTGGCCTTCCTCTCCTCTTCATCTTTCTTCATATTTGACCGTAGAACCTCCTGATCCGCTCTAACTATCTTCACAGATAATGGTTTGATGTTGATTTTCTTTTGCTTGTAAACAAAAGACATAGTGTTGGCACGACCCTTATACTTCACATCGCGATCATACAACCATGGCCGGCCCAGTAAAATGTGGCAAGCAGTCATAGGGATCACATCACAAATAACATTTTCTGAATAGGAACCGATTTTGATGGGAATTTTAGCACGTCGGTTGACTTTCAGTTCACCATTATCGTTCATCCAGTGAAGGTGGTAGGGCCTCGGATGCTCTTCCGTTGGAATGCCTAACCTGCGAACAACATAAGCACTCACAGCATTAGTGCAACTTCCATTATCAACAATTATAGAAGCAACATTACCCTTTAAATCACAATGACAGTAAAATAAATTCTCCCTTTGTTCATCGGCGCGAGGCTTTTCTTCAGTCTTCTCAGCACTAAGAGCCCGCATAGCCACAAGATTAGTCAGAGTGCGGTCCTCTTCAATGGTTTCCTCTTCCCCATAAAATTCATCACTGTCATCTGATTCCTCCACAATTTCTTTCTCAGCCTGTTCTTTTTCCTCATCAGAATCTATGATTCTCCATGAACCATCTTCTAACAGTGCAGCTCTCTTGGTAAAAGGGCACTCAGGTGAGTAGTGTCCCTTTCGACCACATTTGAAACAAGTAACCTCTTTCTTCCGGTCCTTCTCAAATTTAGGCCTCTCAATGACTGCGGGTTTAGGACCTTCCAGGCGGTGGGTCTTGAATTCCCTAGCCATCTCGAATCCCTTTGGCTTTGGTTTCTCCTCTCTTGGAACAAATGTCCTTTGATTCCATGGCTTCTGAGAACTAGATCCGGATTCCTGTCGGTAGTGAAATTTCTGCACGCGTGGTCTATCTTCTGACTCAAGCTTAATAGCTAACTCAACCAAGTCTGACAGAGTGTCGTAAGGCCTAAGCTTGGCCTCCTTTCTGATCTCAACTCGGAGTCCTCTGAGAAATCTAGACTTCGTGATGCCCTCATCTTCTTCTACTCCGGCTTTCATCAAAAGGATCTCCATTTCCTTAAAGTACTCTTCCACCGTCTTGTTCCCTTGAACAAGAAACTGCATCTTATCATACAAATCCTGGCGGTAGTGAGATGGAACAAATCGGTTATCCATGACTCGCGTCAGTGTAGCCCACGTTTGAATGGGATCATAGCGATTTCGTTGAATCTCATGGACTATCTTCTGCCACCATACCAACGCATAATCTTTAAATGCACAAATGGCCAAATTGACCTTCTTGATATCCGAGTAGTTATGGCAGTTAAAGATGAGCTCCATGGATTGCTTCCATTCAAGGAACTCATCCGGGTTGGACGTGCCCCTGAATGTAGGAATGTCAAACTTTATCCCCTTCAAGTCATGGTCCGCCTCATCATTTCTGTTACGCCTGCGGCGATTCCTTTCATACACTTCAACCTCAGAATCGGATTCAAATTCCTGGCGATTCTGTCTGACTGGCGGTGGCCTATTCGGGTTTCTAGGAGGGGGAGGAGTGGCTGGCCTATTCGGAATAGGATTTCTGCGAGCAGCTATGTTTCGAGGTCCCTGTCGCCGATGGAATGCTGGATTCATTTCCTCCCTTTGTCTTTCCTCAAGTTCATCCTCAGCTTCCTCTATCTCACGGTCCCTAATACCCCTAATATCACCCCTGTGGCTATGAGGGCTATCCGGCACTGTAGGTGGAGTCACCTGAGGCGATCGCTTGTCGAATTCCTCCTGTAATTTGAGCTCAAGACGTCTCATGGTTTCGGATTGTACATCATTACCATGCATAACCATGTCGTCCTTAAAACTATCAACCCTATGGTTCAGATCATCCATCCGCTGATCCATATTGTCCAGTCTGACAGTCATTCTTTGCAGCATATCCATCAAATCCTTGTTAGAAGGTTGAGTGTTACCTGCCATCTGAAAGTTCTAGACACAAAAGGTTAAGTAGTATCTGCAAAAGAAAAATGAAAATGGAAATATTATATATATATATATATATATATGTATAATAATAGACCAAATGTATATATCTGGATCACTCAAAAATCCCTCAGTTTGCTCACAACCCAATGTCTGTCTGTTGGGTTAATTCACGCGCTGAGCCAAATGCAGTCCAAAGTGATCACCAAGTAAGTCTCGAGTGTCGGAGAGTGAGGCCTGAATATACGTACGCACAATGCAAGATACAAATGCAATGTTCGACTCTATCAACAACCGCTAGGAAATATGTGAAATGCAATGCAATGAAATTATGTTCACAGTTTTAATCGGCAATTGCGATCCAATAATTCCAAGACCTCACAATATAAAAGTGAACTCACCAAAATTTGAAAAGTGGTAGCTCACAACACTCGACTCCCAAATATTGATCGCACACCAAAGTGTTTACTAAACACACATAAAATCCCTAAATTCCCAAGATGAGGTCCACGATGACAAAAGTCTTCCTATTTTTTTTTTTTTTACTTGGACGTCACTTTTCTTTTCTTTTTTTTTTTTTCGTTTTTTTTTTCTCTTTTTTTTTTCTCCTTTTTTTTTTAATATACTAAGGAAGTAGGAGGGAAAATATATGACAAGCAAGTAGCTCAAGATGTTTGATGATGAGTCGTGAGTTTGGTTGGAAAATAAACAAGTAATACCTTGGTGGGCCCCATTAGTTACCAATCAATACCCATAAATTTGATCTCATACGTCTTCATCAATAAGAGTAGGAGAGTCAAATTAGGTGTGCGGGTGGGGGCCACGAAATTGGCAAAAGTCTTAAAGTTATGGGGTAGCACAACCTTTTTGACTATGAATATTGCAAATTTGAGAAGGGTTGTACGTGCAAAACAAATTGGAGAATTAAAATTTGGTGGGGTCGACGGCATAATCATACAAGTTGAATTCTTCCTCTAGCCGCAAGTGTGGACTTTCAATCCTTCACAAATCCTTACAATTTTTGGACAATGGCACGTGATTAGGGTGGCTACACAAATATTTTTATTTATTTATTTATTTTTTTTTTAAATTCAAAATCCTCTTATCTTGGCTGCATTTTGAGACCTGACACCAAATCTACCAACTCCACTCAATCATTCCCTTGTCCATACCTCTTTCTAATCAATCATGTGCCCATGCTTCTATACCCAATCTAGTAGTACAATAATTACCCTATTAAATGATCACAAACACACGGCAATGATGGCTACAAATCAGATTTTGGATCAAGCTCAAGAAATTTTTGAGATCTCTAGAACAAGATGAATATTTACTAAGAACACTCAAAATCACTCAACCACTCCTTTGGAATTTTGGAAGCATATTAGCCTTTTAAACACATAAACAATATTCCAAATACACACATACACATATGAGATGCAAAATGAGTGAAAACTAACAACAAACACAAAAGAAAACAAGATCAAGAAGCAAAATATGGTGATTTTCGGATTTTTCAACAAGAATACACATAAACTTCAAACTAGTGTAACTTTCACATACGATGACCGTTTTCGACGAATCTTATATGTAAACACATCTACTCGACGAGAGGAACAAGAATATGTAACCAAATTTCAGAGATTCTGAACGAGTCAAAACCAGATTTTCGAAAAAGTGGACAGCAAGCTATTTTTGGTGTTTTTGAAGGATTTTTCAATTTTTATGGTTTTGTAACATATGGAAGAACAAGTAGAACCAACTTAATCTCTGATACCAAAAATAAATTAAGCTTCCATGGATCTTTAGTTGGTCACTAACTTGCAAGAACTCGAAGAACAATGAAGAACAACGAAGAACAACGAAGAGGAAAGGATAAGGAAGCAAACCACAACAAGAACCGAAGGGGGAAGCAACCAAAGGAGTAGAACCCGTGACCTCAACCCAATCCTCCAAGCTCAAGCCTTGATTTCGTAATCACAAGGATGCTTCAAGCCCAAGTGATGAATGTTTCCCAACAAGCATTCAAAGGTGTGTGTGAGAGTGTTTGTAAACTCACAAGGTGATCTCTTTGAAGAGAGAAATTCAAAGGTTTATTCAAGCAAAGGTAATGAAAGGGTGTGGGGGAGGACATATATATAGAGGTCCAATCCCACAAGTACAAAATAAACAAGCCTAAGAAAGGATTAAACAACCAAGGAAAGGAAAAGGATTTATACTATTACAGTAATATGTCTATTTTTTTAAAATACTAAAGGTAGTAAATAATATCCGACCATCTTCTGACTTGTCCGTTAATTGCCCGACGGTGGTGGTGGCCGACCTCCGGTCAACTTCCGGCCAATAATCCGGCGATGGCTTTTTACTTGAAAATTGGGGAATCTAAGTGGGATTCCCTCCAGCTTCTTCCAACTTGATCATGAGCAATGCTTCCGGATGGCCTCCTTCTCCTTTGTTGATTTCAGACTTGAATTCCTCAGACTTGAGAAGGTTGGCAATCCAGTCCATGAATCTTTTAGCCCGGCTCCTGGTGCATGGTCCTTCTGGAATAAGTAATGCAACAGATTTGGCTTGCACGCCACCCTTTGTTGAATTCACCAAAAAGACCAATTGCACTAGGTTTCAACAACCCTTTTGCAAAGACAAAAATTTAACAAGTGCCCTAGGTTTCAACAATCCTTTGGCAAAACACCAATTCAACAAATTGCCCTAGATTTCAACAATCCTTTGGCAAAGTGTGAAGAATCAAGCAACTCACACAAAAATTCAACAATTGAGACGAGACACAAAAACACAATAGCTAAGGCCTCCCGCAATCTTTTTAACTCTTTTTTTTTTATATCTCTCGGCCAAGTCTCTTTTTGCGCCGAATATATATTTTTTTTTAAATCTCGGCTTTTACTAGTGTTGAGATTTGCCTTTTATCAAAAATTTCAACAAATGCACTTTTACTAGGCCAATAGCAAATTCAACAATCCCGACGAGAAAAATTCAACAAGCCAAAAATTTAACAAGTGAAAAATGACTAGCAAAAGAATTAACAAGAATAACCAAAAACTAACTTGTAGTGAATTTGGGGAAACATCCTAGCATGTCTTAAAATTGGGGAAACATCCTAGTTTGTCCTAAAAGCCATAACTCCCTCTAACTCCCCCATGTGCAAGTAAACCAACTACACTCCAATTAACACTAAATTCAACAAGCCTATCAATTCAACAAAACCGCCCCCTATTGTTTCCCAACTCTCGGCCCTCTCTCGATTTTAGGAAGAAAATTCAACAATTGCTCCAAGATGCTAAAATATGTAATTCTACACAATCTAGATTAGGAAGAAGTGAAAACTAGCACCAACGGCATTTAACAAGGGCACAAAATTTCAACAATGAGGGTGATTTTTCCAATTCATCAAAAGAGAACAAAAATCAACAACAAGTAACAAGAAATCAAATCCATAGAATCAAGCATACATGGATTTCAACAACAAGCAACAATTCAACAACAAGATCATCTAAACCGCCACCAAGAAGTAATGAAAATGGCGTGTGATCCCTAACATCTAAACATGGAATTTCGAAATTAAGCAAGGCTCTGATACCAAAATTTATGCCATGGATCTATGTGCCTAATTCCGAAAAGATCAAGACGAGCAAACAAAGAGCAAGAGAAAGGCCAATTGGCCGAGGCAAAGGGAGAAGAAAAGGATCACAAAGAACAATAGAAAAGTGCAAGAATTACATGGAAATGGGAAGGATGGATGCCTTGATCATCTTCTCCATTGACTCGCAAGACCCGGACCCTTCTAGATTCGAACCATACGCCGCCATGGATGGATTCTTCAAGATTGACCCCGTGGAAGCCTCCTTCAAGCGTCCTCGTGTCACGACCCCTTGAAGCTAGTCCAAAGAACCGATTTAGAACTCTCCTCTCCAAGATATCACACGGCCAAGGGTGGTGGATGGTGGCGGCCGAGTGGTGGTGGAAGGGAAAGGGTTGGATACTTTCTCAAAAGGCTCTCTCTACCTCTCAAGAACAAGAAGAAAGGAAGAACACTCTTCACTCTCAAAGGAACTCTCAAATTGATTCATCAAAAGGTTAAAATGATACAAGTGTGGGAGGGGTCTTATTTATAGACCCCTTTGGACGTCCACTTCTCCAAAAATAATGGAGAATTCGGCCAAACAAGGCCCTTGTGGCTAACCTCCCTCCATCTCAACTCCTAGCAAGTGGAACTTCCCTAATTACAAGCCTAACCATCCTTAAGACCACCTTCGACTAAGACATGAACCTAGTATAGCCTAAACTAACCTAGTATTAGGATGTCTTCCCATATATGTCTTAGGTAGACATTTACAAGTTGGAAAATATAAGTCACATCCTAAACTAGAATGTTTTTGAACATGTAATAAAAACATAGGTAGACATATCCCAACTCTTGTCTCTTCATGCTTTAATGCTTATTTCTCCTTCTTTAATGCTCCAATTGCTTCCATTCTTGCTCCAACCTCTTTCACTCTTCCTCCCAAGTGATCATGGTGTGGAACTCATGATTGTTGAATTTCGGACTCGGGTCGACTTTTGCTTCTTCATCCCTTGTAATGATCTTTTGGATCTCGTCTTGGAACTTCTTGATTCTTTGCCTTGTTAGTGGACCGTTTGGAAGTTGAAGTAGATTTCTGACATCCTTGTCACGTCTTCTCCCAGATTTCCTTGAAATCTGCATCAGTGCTATATAGTTCACGAATATGTTCGAATCCAATCAAATGCGTAGTAGCGTATGCGGTTAGTGCCAATCTTCTCGAAAGAGCATCTGCTACTACATTCTCTTTTCCTTTCTTATATTTGATCACATACGGAAATGTCTCTAGAAACCCACTCCACCTTGCATGTCTTCTGCTCAACTGATCCTGCGATCTGATATGCTTCAAGGTATCATGGTCCGTATGGATTATGAACTCTCTGCTCCTCAAATAATGCTGCCAGGTCTTCAGTGCCCGTATCACAGCGTATAGCTCCTTGTCATAAGTAGAATAATTCAGTTGAGCTCCCGAAAATTTCTCACTGTGATAGGCCACTGGGCGGCCTTCTTGAATCAGCACAGCTCCACATCCTGTTCCTGATGCATCACATTCGATTTCGAATGGATAATCAAAATTAGGTAGTGCTAGGACGGGAGCATGTGTCAACTTTTCTTTCAACTCCTCAAAGGCTTTCTGTTCTGCAATCCCCCATTTGTATGGATTACCCTTCTTGAGAAGTGCAGTCAGGGGTGCAGCAATAAGACTGAACTGTGGGACGAACCGTCTGAAAAACCCACATAACCCAAGGAAACTCCTTACTTCATGGACCGAGGTAGGTGGCTTCCATTCAGTTATGGCGGTTATCTTGGATTCATCCACTTTAAGACCTTCACTGCTGACGATAAAACCCAGAAATATCACCTCTGGAACGCAAAAGGTGCATTTTTCCATGTTGGCATACAGTTGGGCTTCTCGCAGCTTCCTTAATACCTGTTCCACATGAGAGACATGATCAGATAGACAGTTGCTGTAAATAAGTATATCATCAAAATATACAACAACAAATTTCCCAATGTAAATCCTCAATGTCTCATTCATCAGTCTCATGAACGTAGATGGCGCGTTTGTCAGTCCGAATGGCATCACCAGCCATTCGTACAACCCGAACTTGGTCTTGAAGGCTGTCTTCCACTCATCACCGGGCTGCATTCTGATCTGGTGGTAGCCACTTCGAAGATCGATCTTTGAAAAGATGCTCGCTCCACCTAGTTCGTCCAACATATCATCGAGCCTTGGTATGGGATGGCGGTACTTGATCGTGATCGCATTCACGGCTCGGCAGTCCACGCACATCCTCCAAGTCCCATTCTTCTTCGGCACAAGTAGCACAGGCACAGCACAGGGAGACAGGCTCTCCCGAACCCAACCTTTGTCCAAAAGCTCTTGGACTTGTTTCTGGATCTCTTTAGTCTCTTCGGGGTTCATTCGGTATGCTGGCCTATTTGGAATGGAGGCCCCGGGAACAAAGTCAATGCGATGTTCGATCCCTCGAATTGGAGGTAGTCCCGCGGGTACTTCATCCGGAAACACGTCCCTGTTGCGATCCAGCATCCTGCGAAATTCATTAGGCACATCAGGTGCAGCAGAGACTGTTTCATTAACACAGACAATTGGCTTAACAAAGGCTAAGAGACAGTAACCTGAAAATTCGGGTTCTTGTATAGCCTCCTGAAATTCAGTCCTGGTGGACAGTAAGCATTGATCTGCAAAAGCAATAGCATTATTAGATCGAGGTGCTTGTTGATCCACTTTAGCCTTACCCTTCCGCTTTTTCTGAAATTCAGCTTCTTCCTTCTTAATATTCTCTAACAGGGTCTTCTGGTTGGCATGAACTGTAGCCATAGATAATGGCTTGACAGCTATTCTTTTGTCCCTGTGTAGCAAACATAAAGAGTTTTTGCGCCCGTTGTACATGACTGATTTGTCAAACATCCAAGGGCGACCAAGGAGTAGGTGACAAGCGGTCATAGGTACAACGTCACATTCTACATTTTCATAATAATAAGTCCCTATTTTCAATGGTACTTTAGCTCTCATGGTTACCTTCGTACTCCCACTATCGTTCATCCAATGGAGTTGGTATGGACGAGTGTGGTTTTCGGTAGGTATTTTCATCTTCCTCACAGCATATAGACTTATTACATTGGTACAACTACCGTTATCAACTATAATAGAAATCAAATTTCCACAAATCTCCCCATAACAATGAAATAAATTCTCTCTTTGAGCAAGCTCGTTGTCGGGGTTGTCAATCTGCTTCTCAGTATTCAACACTCTCATGGCGACCAAGTTGGGTAGACGGACTTCATCTTGATTGATGCACTCGTCTGCGGATTCGTCACTGCCATACCCATACTCGTCGGTTTCTCTTTCTTCGTCTTCATCCTCGGCCTCATCCTCTTCAAAGCCCACAATTCGGTAGTCACCTGTTTCAGTAGTAACTACATTAGCTCTGCGTACATTAGGGCAATTAGGAGAAATATGGCCAGGTTGGCGACATTTATAACAAATAATATCTTTATCTCCCCTTTTGGGTCGATATCGGTCGGGCTCTCGTGGCCTGCGATCATCTCTCCTATCAGTTCGGAAATTTTTGCCTAACTCGAAGCCTCGGGGCTTGTTCCCTTTGTCATCCTTGGGATAGGATTTGTGCTTATCTGCTTCAGGCTTTGAACTCCACTGTCTTGGCGGATGAGAATGTGAACTGGAGTGCTGGCGGCTTCGTTCTTGCTTCATTTGGATATCCAAGGTAGTAGCAAGATGAATGCACTCCTGCAGATCCTCATAATGTCTGAGCTTGATCTCCTTCTGGACGTCGAGCCTCAATCCTTTGATGAAACGGGTGATAAATAGCCCTTCGTCTTCCCGTATGGCAGATCTCATCATAATGTACTCCAGCTCTTTATAATATTCTTCTACAGTCCTGTTTCCTTGGACACAGTCCTGTAGCTTCATATATAAGTCCATCCTGTAGTTATTGGGTACAAAACGACGATCCATTTCTATCATAAATTCTTCCCATGTTTCAAAATCGGGCTGCTGCCGTCTGGCTCGGATGCGATTATGATTGATCCACCAAGTAAGAGCATACTCGCGGAATTCACTTACAGCCAATCTGATTTTGATTATGTCAGAATGGTTGTACAGTTGGAAACATAGCTCTATCGCATCTCTCCAGTCAAGAAATTCATCGGGTCCGCCTGTTCCTTTGAAGGTAGGAATCTGTAATTTCAGACCTCGCAGATCTGGCCCGTCCGGATCCTGATAATCTTGTCCGTTGTACCCTGGAATCCTTCGACCATGTTCGGGGTCATAGTTATGATACCTTCTTCCTCTGTCAGCACGTGGAACATTGCGGACTGCTGCTCTCAGATGACCAGCTGGAACTGGAGCAGGAATATTTGGTGGAACTGCGGCCGGAGGAAGTGCGTTCGGAGGAGGTGCATTTTGAGGGAGTACTGCGGGTGCAGGTGCGGCTGGTTGATTAACCGGTGGTGGAGGTTGTATTGGCACTTGTGCCTGTTGTTGCTGTTGTGCGATCTCCTCCATTTCCCGTTCAGCAATCAGCATTCCCTGGTGAGGACCAATTTCGCCAATTATACTCCCTAAATCAGATCTTCGCGATCTCGTCTCCTCTATCCGCTCCTCCACAGTCCGGATGTCGTTTCTTAAAGCAGTGAAACGTCCTTCCATCCTGTCATCCATGTCATTTAACCTGGTAGTTAATTGAGTGGTAGTGGTAGACAGAGTTCCCATCTCGGTGGATAACCCGGCTACCATGTTGGTTAGAGCCTGAATCTGCTTGGCCAGATCATCCGTCGTGGTTCCTGCCATGATAGACACTAGAAAGAAAAAAAAAAATATATATGTATAACAGATTAGAAATAAAATTGCAGAAATTTGTAGACTGATCTCTATACAATATATCTCTCAGCTCTCTTAATCACTTCTTCAATCCACCTTGGCTCAAGCACAAGAGTCAGAGATCACCTCAAAAGCTTCACCTGATGGAAAGAAAGTTGGCTTATGACAGACAGACACTCACAGTACGAGACAGAATACTGTGCTTGACTCAATAAAAGAAAAGGCACGGATTTGTGTATGAGATGCAAATGCAATGCAAAATGATGCGGGTTTGCAAAACCGAGTAGTGCAATCTGCAACCAATTTAATCCAATCTTCACTTTTGGCTAAATTCGATCCTTGATTGAAAATATAGAGAAAATGTCCCGCCCAAAAGTATGAAGAGAGAACTCACAACAGGAAAAATCACTCAAGAAAAATACCTTGATTTACTCAAATGGCTTCAAGGGCTAGGTTTCACAAATGTGCCAGTCCAATATCCACCTTATTGCAAAATTGCTCAAGTGGCTTCAAGGGCTAGGTTTCACAAATGTGCCAGTCCAATATCCACTTTATTGTAAATACTCAAAGGTATAAGGTATGGGATGTTTGTATATGGGCTTTGATATGTATGGGTGAAGTTTGAAGGTGGTAATGGCCCAAAACAATGGAAAGCCCACTTTTTGCAACTTTTGAATTTGGGCAGCTGTTGGTCTTGCGATGCAGGTGCAAATATGACGTGAATTGTGTCGCCAAATGATGGTTTCGCGACAGGCCAATGGAGGATAAGATAGGCCTTTGAATTAGGAAACTTTGGGCACAAGAATCACCCTTTTTGGACCATTCACGCGCTCTCACGCGCCTGTCCTTGCGTCCTTGTTCAGTTTTTGGCACCTTTCACTAAAATGACCATAACACCCTCAATTCTTATCCAAACGGATTGATTCAAAAACCCTCTTGAAGCTAACTTGAAGATCTTTCTGTTCATATAAGATTCATCAATTTTGATGAAGATCTTCAAATTCAAATGAACACTCAAAGTTAGGTCACTCGCGGACACACTCAGGCAGTATTTTTGTTTTTGCGTTTTGGACCCCCAAATGAACTCGGATTGCCTCCAAACCACTTCCAAATGAAAGATAACATCCAAAAATGGTAGGAAAGGCTTCCCAAAATATAGCAGGTCGGATGGATCAGTGTCTCCTTCAACCAAAATGTTCAGATTGTCAAAAACCGATGCAAATGGAAGCACTAGTGTGTCAATCTTGCAAACCTTAATCACAAAGCAATGGGACAAGTGCAATATCCACACAATGAGACTCAATAGACTAACACAAACACAAAAACAAGAAAACTTGAAGATCAAAGACCAAAGTATATGAACTTTTTGAGTTTTGGATGAAGAACATGAAGAACACTCATGAATCTTCAAATGGATTTTTGGAGGATGATGCAGATTTGGAAAAATTTGGGCATTATAACCCCTAGAAATGGATGATTATAGGTTGCCAAATGGAACGGTGGTTCCAAATGGGGAGTGTTGGTGTGTGAATGGATGAACAAGATCAAGAACAATGTGAAGAACAAGTGGAAAAATAAAATATGGCTAAGATCTTCAAAATTTCATAGAAAATGATTCCCTTGGCCAAATTTGATGATCCACATATGTAGATTCATGCCCAGAACACAAGGAATCCAAATCTTCAATCAGATTTCAAAAATTCCAAGTTTTCAGGCACGGATCCCAATGGAACAGTAACTCCGAAAATGAGAAAAATGAAGAACAAAATATTTTTGGATTTTCTAAACCTATAGATTCAACCTGGCTCTGATACCAAATTAAATATGCCACGGATCGATTGAATACTATAGGCTATTAATGGAAATAACAAGAATGAAAGATAGATGAGACTTCACAAAGAATAGATTGAAGCTTGAAGACAACCAACCCCTCCAATATGGTGACCCCCTTCCTCCTTTCAATCCTTCAAAGTGATAATCAATCGAGGTGTCTCAATCTCGATTGATAGCCGAAGCCAAGCTTGAATCAAATCCATGAATTTGAGAGAAAATGCTCTCGGTAATGACTTTTGAAAGAATAGTGTATTTTCATTCAATATCAAAAGTGGCTACAAAAGTGTTAGGGTTCCCATATATATAGGGAAACCCTTAAACAAGCAAAAGGAAGGAAATAAACAACCCTACACGAGTTTTCAACAAAACAGTAAGGAAAAGATAGGTTGGTCGCGGACTGAGGGCTTTGTCGCGGAGCTTGGCATCGCGACAAAAGTCGAGGCTTGGCGACAAAGGCTCCTTTTCCGCGACAAAGGGACCTTCCGCGACTAGGGGCCTTCCGCGACAAAGTGACCTTCCGCGACAAAGTGACCTTCCGCGACAAGGGGCCTTCCGCGACAAAGGGACCTTCCGCGACAAGGGGCCTTCCGCGACAAAGTGACCTTCCGCGACAAAGTGACCTTCCGCGACAAGGGGCCTTCCGCGACAAAGTGACCTTCCGCGACAAAGTGACCTTCCGCGACAAGTGACCTTCCGCGACAAGGGGCCTTCCGCGACAAAGTACTCCAAGACTGAATCTGAACTGGGTCCGTCCTTCACGACTCCGGCGTTGACTTCCGTTGACCGGCGTTGACCGGCGACTTTTCCGACCAAGTTCCGGCCAGGTTCCGGCAACCTCGCCGGAGCTCTGGCGGTGTTTCCGGCGACGGCGACGGCGGTGGCGGCGGCGGCGACGGTGACGGCGGAACCCTCCGTTTTGACCTCTTCATGCTGGTTTGTTCTGTTTTTGCATCCGGAGGTCATTCTGCTTTCTGTTTTCAGTCTGAAGAAGCGGGACCCAGAGTGATGGGTCCCGGTTCTGTCCGGAATTCTTCTGTCTGTTCCCACTGGATGACTGTGCTTCCTTTGATCTGTTCTGCTCGGCATTTGGACTGCTCCCATTTATCTGATTCCTCAGATAATATTTTGGCAATAGCAGTCAGGAATCTCTTGGCGCGCTGTTTTGAGCAGGGTCCCTCCGGGATGGTCAACGCTGTTGACTTGGCTCCCATGCCAAAAGCTACTTGTGATGGGATTAAATGTCAATGAGAAGGTTGCAAGCACACTTGGAAGCCATTTCAAAGGAGTTTAAAGCATGAAGAAGCATCCGAAGCATACGATGACGTGGCACGAGATGATGTGGCACATGATGACATGGCGGCATCCGAGTTCCAAGGTGGCATCAAGAAGTTAGAAGGAAGAAATGAGCAAGTTTGGACAAGAGAGAAGGAAGAAACAAGCTTGAATGGAGAAAAGACATGGCTTGGGACATGTTCACCATGTTTTTCATTACAAGCCTAAAAACAACCTAGTTTAGTATATTCCATATGTTGTCTTGTATCTTGAGCTCTCATTTGGAGATAGGTGTTAGGACAAGTCATACTAGGTTGACTAGGATGGTCCTAGGTTAGTGTCTTAAAGATGGTTGAGCTTGTAATTGTAGGAGTTAGCCTTGTTGGGGGTTAGCTTTGTTGGGAGTTGAGTGAGAGGTTGCTTAGGGCCTTGTTTGGCCATCCTTTCCAACATTTTGGAGTGTAGGGGCGTCCATATGGTGGCCTTTAAAAGGGGCATCACCACCATTTTGTATCACAAGTTTTGAAGAATGAAAATTGAAGTTTACTTCTTTGGAAAATTGAGAGTTGAGAGTTCTCATTTTCTTTACTTGAGAGATAGATAGAATCCATCAAGATTGTATCCAACTTTTCCCTTCCACCACCAAAGAGGGCGGCCGAGCCACCACCACCACCACTTGGCCGATTCTTCCATGGAGAGGAGAGTATCCAAATCGGTTCTTTGGACTTAGCTTCAAGGGGTCGTGACACGAGGACGCTTGAAGGAGGCATCCACGGGGTCAATCTGCCACGGATCGATTGAATACTATAGGCTAATAATGGGAAAATAAGCAAGAACAAGATAATGAGACTTCACTATGAATGGATGGAAACTTGAAGACAACCAACCCCTCCAATATGGTGACCCCCTTCCTCCTTTCAATCCTTCAAAGTGATAATCGATCGAGGTGTCTCAAACTCGATTGATAGCCGAAGCCAAGTTTGGATCAAACCCATGGATTTGAGAGAATTTGTCTCTCGGTAGTGACTTTTGAAAAGAAGAGCAATTTCATTCAAATATCAAAAGTGGCTACAAAAGTGTTAGGGTTCCCATATATATAGGGAAACCCTTAAACAAGCAAAAGGAAGGAAATAAACAACCCTACACGAGTTTTCAACAAAACAGGGAAAGAAAAGATAGGTTGGTCGCGGACTGAGGACCGTGTCGCGGAGCTTGGCATAGCGACAAAAGTCGAGACTTGGCGACAAAAGGAGCAGGAGGGCACGTGGCAACTTCTGGATGGTCCAGTCGCGGAACCAGGCTTTGTCGCGGAGCTTGGCATAGCGACAAAAGTGGCTTCCGCGACAAAAGTGGCTTCCGCGACAAAAGTGGCTTCCGCGACAAGGGCCTTCCGCGACAAGGGGTTTCCGCGACAAAGTACTCCGAGACTGAATCTGAACTGGGTCCGTCCTTCACGACTCCGGCGTTGACTTCCGTTGACCGGCGTTGACCGGCGACTTTTCCGACCAAGTTCCGACCAGATTCCGGCCAGGTTCCGGCAACCTCGCCGGAGCTCCGGCGGTGTTTCCGGCGACGGCGACGGCGGTGGCGGCGGCGGCGACGGTGACGGCGGAACCCTCCGTTTTGACCTCTTCATGCTGGTTTGTTCTGTTTTTGCATCCGGAGGTCATTCTGCTTTCTGTTTTCAGTCTGAAGAAGCGGGACCCAGAGTGATGGGTCCCGGTTCTGTCCGGAATTCTTCTGTCTGTTCCCACTGGATGACTGTGCTTCCTTTGATCTGTTCTGCTCGGCATGTGGACTGCTCCCATTTATCTGATTCCTCAGATAATATTTTGGCAATAGCAGTCAGGAATCTTTTGGCACGCTGTTTTGAGCAGGGTCCCTCCGGGATGGTCAACGCTGTTGACTTGGCTCCCATGCCATCCCCTCCCCCTTCGGAAGGTTGAGCCATCAACCGATCAGCATCCTCGTCGTCCCTCTCGTACAGCTGCAAATCTGCAACATTAAAAGTGGGATTCAGTCCGTACTCCTCAGGCAGTTCTAGTCTATAAGCATTATCATTAATTCTATCTAGAACTCTAAATGGTCCGTCTCCTCGAGGAGAAAGTTTGGTGCGTCGTTTCATGGGAAATCGCTCCTTGCGCATGTGCACCCAAACCCAATCCCCGGGGTGGAGTATGAGCTTCTTTCTGCCGCGATTGTTGTATTTCGCATATGTCTCAGCGGCTCTTTCCAGACTTTTCTGCACGTCCTTGTGCAATTCCTTAATCGCTCTCGCCCTGTCCCTGCCAACTGCATTTTTATGCTCACTCGGAGGAAGTGGCAACAGATCCAATGGTGTCAGTGGGTTAAAGCCATATACTATTTCGAATGGTGACATGTGTGTGGCACTGTGTACATGTCTGTTATAGGCAAACTCAATATATGGAAGGCATTCATCCCAACTTTTAGAATTGGAAGATGTAATTATCCTCAACAGATTGCCAAGGACCCGATTGACAGATTCGGTCTGGCCATCTGTTTGTGGGTGATATGCCGTAGAGAAAAGAAGTTTTGTACCTATTTCAGACCACAGTGACTTCCAGAAGTAACTCACAAATTTGGCGTCCCGGTCTGACACAATGGTCTTCGGAATCCCGTGCAGGCGCACAACCTCCTTGAAGAATATCTTGGCCACATGGGAGGCATCATTTGTTTTGGCACATGGGATGAAATGGGCCATCTTGGAAAATCTGTCAACGACCACGAAGATGGAATCCTTTGCTCGGGCAGTTCTGGGTAACCCCAAAACGAAGTCCATTGACAAATCTACCCAAGGGCCGTCTGGGATGGGCAAAGCCTTGTATAATCCATGGGGCTTCACAGTGGATTTTGCCTTCAGGCAAGTGATGCATTTTGCAATGAAGTCCTCCACTTGCTTCGGTAATCCGGGCCAGAAGAACCGATCAGATAGTATGGACACAGTGACATTTCTCCCGAAATGTCCCATCATATCTCCACTGTGTGCTTCTTTAACAAGCAGTTCTCTGATCGAACCCTTCGGTATGCATAATCGATTCCCAAAATAAAGGAAACCCTCCAGACGAGAGTATTCCTTGAAGGCATGCTTCTCCGTCTTCTCCCAGATTTCCTTGAAATCTGCATCAGTGCTATAGAGCTCACGGATATGTTCGAATCCAATCAAATGCGTAGTAGCATATGCGGTCAGTGCCAATCTTCTCGAAAGAGCATCTGCTACTACATTTTCCTTGCCCTTCTTATATTTAATCACATACGGAAATGTCTCTAGAAACCCACTCCACCTTGCATGTCTTCTGCTCAACTGATCCTGCGATCTGATATGCTTCAAGGTGTCATGGTCCGTATGGATTATGAACTCTCTGCTCCTCAGATAATGTTGCCAGGTCTTCAGTGCCCGTATCACAGCGTATAGCTCCTTGTCATAAGTAGAATAATTCAGTTGAGCTCCCGAAAATTTCTCACTGTGATAGGCCACTGGACGGCCTTCTTGAATTAGCACGGCTCCACATCCAGTTCCTGATGCATCGCATTCGATCTCGAATGGATAGTCAAAGTTAGGTAGTGCTAGGACGGGAGCATGTGTCAGTTTCTCTTTCAACTCCTCAAAGGCTTTCTGTTCTGCAATTCCCCATTTGTATGGAGTACTCTTCTTGAGAAGTGCAGTCAGAGGTGCAGCAATTATACTGAACTGTGGGACGAATCTTCTGAAAAACCCACATAACCCAAGGAAACTCCTGACTTCATGGACTGAGGTAGGTGGCTTCCATTCAGTTATGGCGGTTATCTTGGATTCATCCACTTTAAGACCTTTACTGCTGACGATAAAACCCAGAAATATCACCTCTGGAACACAAAAGGTGCATTTTTCCATGTTGGCATACAGTTGGGCTTCTCGCAGCTTCCTTAATACCTGTTCCACATGAGAGACATGATCAGATAGACAGTTGCTGTAAATAAGTATATCATCAAAATATACAACAACGAATTTTCCAATATAAATCCTCAATGTCTCATTCATCAGTCTCATGAACGTAGATGGCGCGTTTGTCAGTCCGAATGGCATCACCAGCCATTCGTACAACCCGAACTTGGTTTTGAAAGCTGTCTTCCACTCATCACCGGGCTGCATTCTGATCTGGTGGTAGCCACTTCGAAGATCGATCTTTGAAAAGATGCTCGCTCCACCTAGTTCGTCCAACATATCATCGAGCCTTGGTATGGGATGGCGGTACTTGATCGTGATCGCATTCACGGCTCGGCAATCCACGCACATCCTCCAAGTCCCATTCTTCTTCGGCACAAGTAGCACAGGCACAGCACAGGGAGACAGGCTCTCCCGAACCCAACCTTTGTCCAAAAGCTCTTGGACTTGTTTCTGGATCTCTTTAGTCTCTTCGGGGTTCATTCGGTATGCTGGCCTATTTGGAATGGAGGCCCCGGGAACAAAGTCAATGCGATGTTCGATCCCTCGAATTGGAGGTAGTCCCGCGGGTACTTCATCCGGAAACACGTCCCTGTTACGATCCAGCATCCTGCGAAATTCATTAGGCACATCAGGTGCAGCAGAGACTGTTTCATTAATACAGACAATTGGCTTAACAAAGGCTAAGAGACAGTAACCTGAAAATTCGGGTTCTTGTATAGCCTCCTGAAATTCAGTCCGGGTGGACAGCAAGCATTGATCTGCAAAAGCAATAGCATTATTAGATCGAGGTGCTTGTTGATCCACTTTAGCCTTACCCTTCCGCTTTTGCTGAAATTCGGCTTCTTCCTTCTTAATATTCTCCAACAGGGTCTTCTGGTTGGCATGAACTGTAGCCATAGATAATGGTTTGACAGCTATTCTTTTGTCCCTGTGTAGAAAACATAAAGAGTTTTTGCGCCCGTTGTACATGACTGATTTGTCAAACATCCAAGGGCGACCAAGGAGTAGGTGACAAGCGGTCATAGGTACAACGTCACATTCTACATTCTCAGAATAATAAGTCCCTATTTTTAATGGTACTTTAGCTCTCATGGTTACCTTCGTACTCCCACTATCGTTCATCCAATGGAGTTGGTATGGACGATTGTGGTTTTCGGTAGGTATTTTCATCTTTCTTACAGCATATAGACTTATTACATTGGTACAACTACCGTTATCAACAATAATAGAAGTCAAATTTCCACAAATCTCCCCATAACAATGAAATAAATTCTCCCTTTGAGCAAGCTCGTTGTCGGGGTTGTCAATCTGCTTCTCAGTATTCAACACTCTCATGGCGACCAAGTTGGGTAGACGGACTTCATCTTGATTGATGCACTCGTCTGCGGACTCGTCACTGCCATACCCATACTCGTCGGCTTCTCTTTCTTCGTCTTCATCCTCGGCCTCATCCTCTTCAAAGCCCACAATTCGGTAGTCACCTGTTTCAGTAGTAACTACATTAGCTCTGCGTACATTAGGGCAATTAGGAGAAATATGGCCAGGTTGGCGACATTTATAACAAATAATATCTTTATCTCCCCTTTTGGGTCGATATCTGTCTGGCTCTCGAGGCCTTCGATCATCTCGCCTATCAGTTCGGAAGTCTTTTCCTAACTCGAAACCTCGGGGCTTGTTCCCTTTGTCATCCTTTGGATAGGATTTATGCTTATCAGCTTCAGGCTTTGAACTCCACTGCCTTGGCGGATGAGAATGTGAGCTGGAGTGCTGGCGGCTTCGTTCTTGCTTCATTTGGATATCCAATGTAGTAGCAAGATGAATGCACTCCTGCAGATCCTCATAATGTCTGAGCTTGATCTCCTTCTGGACGTCGAGCCTCAATCCTTTGATGAAACGGGTGATGAATAGCCCTTCGTCTTCCCGTATGGCAGATCTCATCATAATGTACTCCAACTCTTTATAATATTCTTCTACAGTCCTGTTTCCTTGGACACAGTCCTGTAGCTTCATATATAAGTCCATCCTGTAGTTATTGGGTACAAAACGACGATCCATTTCTATCATAAATTCTTCCCATGTTTCAAGATCGGGCTGCTGCCGTCTGGCTCGGATGCGATTATGAGTGATCCACCAAGTAAGAGCATACTCGCGGAATTCACTCACAGCCAATCTGATTTTGATTATGTCAGAATGGTTGTACAGTTGAAAACATAGCTCTATCGCATCTCTCCAGTCAAGAAATTCATCGGGTCCGCCTGTTCCTTTGAAGGTAGGAATCTGTAATTTCAGACCTCGCAGATCTGGCCCGTCCGGATCCTGATAATCTTGTCCGTTGTATCCTGGAATCCTTCGACCATGTTCGGGGTCATAATTATGATACCTTCTTCCTCTGTCAGCACGTGGAACATTGCGGACTGCTGCTCTCAGATGACCAGCTGGAACTGGAGCAGGAATATTTGGTGGAACTGCGGCCGGAGGAAGTGCGTTCGGAGGAGGTGCATTTTGAGGGAGTACTGCGGGTGCAGGTGCGGCTGGTTGATTAACCGGTGGTGGAGGTTGTATTGGCACTTGTGCCTGTTGTTGCTGTTGTGCGATCTCCTCCATTTCCCGTTCAGCAATCAGCATTCCCTGGTGAGGACCAATTTCGCCAATTATACTCCCTAAATCAGATCTTCGCGATCTCGTCTCCTCTATCCGCTCCTCCACAGTCCGGATGTCGTTACTTAAAGCAGTGAAACGTCCTTCCATCCTGTCATCCATGTCATTTAACCTGGTAGTTAATTGAGTGGTAGTGGTAGACAGAGTTCCCATCTCGGTGGATAACCCGGCTACCATGTTGGTTAGAGCCTGAATCTGCTTGGCCAGATCATCCGTCGTGGTTCCTGCCATGATAGACACTAGAAAAATATATGTATAACAGATTAGAAATAAAATTGCAGAAATTTGTAGACTGATCTCTCTACAGTATATCACTCAACTCTCTCAATCACTTCTTCAATCCACCTTGGCTCAAGCACAAGAGTCAGAGATCACCTCAAAAGCTTCACCTGATGGAAAGAAAGTTGGCTTATGACAGACAGACACTCACAGTACGAGACAGAATACTGTGCTTGACTCAATAAAAGAAAAGGCACGGATTTGTGTATGATATGCAAATGCAATGCAAAATGATGCGGGTTTGCAAAACCGAGTAGTGCAATCTGCAATCAATTTAATTCAATCTTCACTTTTTAGCCAAATTCGATTCTTGATTGAAAATATTGAGAAAATGTCCCGCCCAAAGTATGAAGAGAGAACTCACAAGGGAAATAACACTCAAGAAAAAAACCTTGGTTTACTCAAATGGCTTCAAGGGCTAGGTTTCACAGATGTGCCAGTCCAATATCCACTTTATTGTTAAATAACTCAAGTGGCTTCAAGGGCTAGGTTTCACAAATGTGCCAGTCCAATATCCACTTTATTGTAAACACTCAAAAACATAAGGTATGGGATGTTTGTATATGGGCTTTGATATGTATGGGTGAAGTTTGAAGGTGGTAATGGCCCAAAACAATGGAAAGCCCACTTTTGCAACTTTTGAATTTGGGCAGCTGTTGGTCTTGCGATGCAGGTGCAAATATGACGTGAATTGTGTCGCCAAATGATGGTTTCGCGACAGGCCAATGGAGGATAAGATAGTCCTTTGAATTAGGAAACTTTGGGCACAAGAATCACCCTTTTTGGACCACTCACGCGCTCTCACGCGCCTGTCCTTGCGTCCTTGTTCAGTTTTTGGCACCTTTCACTAAAATGACCATAACACCCTCAATTCTTATCCAAACGGATTGATTCAAAAACCCTCTTGAAGCTAACTTGAAGATCTTTCTGTTCATATAAGATTCATCAATTTTGATGAAGATCTTCAAATTCAAATGAACACTCAAAGTTAGGTCACTCGCGGACACACTCAGGCAGTATTTTTGTTTTCGCGATTTCGACCCCCAAATGAACTCGGATTGCCTCCAAACCACTTCCAAATGAAAGCTAACACCCAAAAATGGTAGAAAAGGCTCCCCAAAATATAGCAGGTCGGATTGATCAAGATCTCCTTCAACCAAAATGTTCAGATTGTCCAAAAACTGATGCAAATGGAAGCACTAGTGTGTCAATCTTGCAAACCTTAATCACAAGGCAATGGGACAAGTGCAATATCCACACAATGAGACTCAAAAGACTAAGACAAACACAAAAACAAGAAAACTTGAAGATCAAAGACCAAAGTATATGAACTTTTTGAGTTTTGGATGAAGAACATGAAGAACACTCATGAATCTTCAAATGGATTTTTGGAGGATGATGAAGATTTGGAAAAATTTGGGCATTATAACCCCTAGAAATTGGATGATTATAAGTTGCCAAATGGAACGTGGCTCCAAATGGGTAGTGGTGGTGTGTGAAAAAGATGAACAAACTAAGAACACTATGAAGAACAAGTGGAAGAAGAAAATATGGCCAAGATCTTCAAAAATTCATAGAAAATGATTCCCTTGGCCAAATTTGATGATCCACATATGTAGATTCATGCCCAGAACACAAGGAATCCAAATCTTCAATCAGATTTCAAAAATTCCAAGTTTTCAGGCACGGATCCCAATGGAACAGTAACTCCGAAAATGAGAAAAATGAAGAACAAAATATTTTTGGATTTTCTAAACCTATAGATTCAACAATGGCTCTGATACCAAATTAAATATATGCCACGGATCGATTGAATACTATAGGCTAATAATGGGAAAATAAGCAAGAACAAGATAATGAGACTTCACTATGAATGGATGGAAACTTGAAGACAACCAACCCCTCCAATATGGTGACCCCCTTCCTCCTTTCAATCCTTCAAAGTGATAATCGATCGAGGTGTCTCAAACTCGATTGATAGCCGAAGCCAAGTTTGGATCAAACCCATGGATTTGAGAGAATTTGTCTCTCGGTAGTGACTTTTGAAAAGAAGAGCAATTTCATTCAAATATCAAAAGTGGCTACAAAAGTGTTAGGGTTCCCATATATATAGGGAAACCCTTAAACAAGCAAAAGGAAGGAAATAAACAACCCTACACGAGTTTTCAACAAAACAGGGAAAGAAAAGATAGGTTGGTCGCGGACTGAGGACCGTGTCGCGGAGCTTGGCATAGCGACAAAAGTCGAGACTTGGCGACAAAAGGAGCAGGAGGGCACGTGGCAACTTCTGGATGGTCCAGTCGCGGAACCAGGCTTTGTCGCGGAGCTTGGCATAGCGACAAAAGTGGCTTCCGCGACAAAAGTGGCTTCCGCGACAAAAGTGGCTTCCGCGACAAGGGCCTTCCGCGACAAGGGGTTTCCGCGACAAAGTACTCCGAGACTGAATCTGAACTGGGTCCGTCCTTCACGACTCCGGCGTTGACTTCCGTTGACCGGCGTTGACCGGCGACTTTTCCGACCAAGTTCCGACCAGATTCCGGCCAGGTTCCGGCAACCTCGCCGGAGCTCCGGCGGTGTTTCCGGCGACGGCGACGGCGGTGGCGGCGGCGGCGACGGTGACGGCGGAACCCTCCGTTTTGACCTCTTCATGCTGGTTTGTTCTGTTTTTGCATCCGGAGGTCATTCTGCTTTCTGTTTTCAGTCTGAAGAAGCGGGACCCAGAGTGATGGGTCCCGGTTCTGTCCGGAATTCTTCTGTCTGTTCCCACTGGATGACTGTGCTTCCTTTGATCTGTTCTGCTCGGCATGTGGACTGCTCCCATTTATCTGATTCCTCAGATAATATTTTGGCAATAGCAGTCAGGAATCTTTTGGCACGCTGTTTTGAGCAGGGTCCCTCCGGGATGGTCAACGCTGTTGACTTGGCTCCCATGCCACAATCTTGAAGATCACCACATTGGCGGCGTATGGTTCGATTCTAGAAGGGTCCGGGTCATACGAGTCTTTGGAAGTGATGATCAAGACATCCATCCTTCCCATTTCCAAGTAATTCATCCACTTTTCCTTGTTTTTCTTTGATCTTCTTCTTCCCCTTGTTCTCGGCCACTTGGCCTTTCTTAGATCTTTTGTTTGCTCATCTTGATCTTTCGGAATTAGGCACATAGATCCATGGCATTAATTTTTGGTATCAAAGCCTTGCTTAATTTCGAAAATTCCATGTTTAGATGATTAGGGAACCGACGCCATTTTCATCACATCTAGTGGCGGTTTTAGGGTTCTTGTTGTTGAATTGTTGCTTGTTCTTGAAATCCATGTATGCTTGATTCTATGGATTTGATTCCTTGTTAATTGTTGTTGAATTTGTGCTCTTTTGTTGAATTGGAAAAATCACCCTCATTGTTGAATTTTTGAGCCCTTGTTGAATGCCGTTGGTGCTAGTTTTCACTTCTTCATAATCTTGATTGTGTAGAATTACATATTTTAGCATCTCGGAGCATTTGTTGAAATTTCTTCCTAAAATCGAGAGTAGGGCCGAGAGTTGGGATAACATAGGGTTGGTTTTGTTGAATTTTTAGTACTTGTTGAAAGTAGTGTTAAAATTGAATTAGGGAAGTTTACTTGCACATGGGTAGTTAGTGGGAGTTATGCACATTAGGACAATTAATGATGTTTCCCCAATATTAGGACATATAAGGATGTTTCCCCAATTTTCTTACAAGTTGGTTTTGGCTATTGAATTAGTTTCTTGATAGAAGTCACTTGGTATATTTTTGGCTTGTTGAAAATTTCTCGTTGGGATTGTTGAATTTGCTAATGGCCTAGTAAAAGTGCATTTGTTGAAAATTGTTAGCAAAAGGCATTCTCTACATTAGAAAGAGCCGAGAATTAAAAAAAAAAGTGAAAGGGCTAGAAAAAGAGCATATAGCCGAGAGCATTTAAAAAAAAAAGTAAGATTGCGGGAGGCCTTAGCTTGTGATTTTTTGTTTTGTTGAGTCTCGATTCTATTGTTGAATTTTTGGTGTGAGTTGTTATTCCACTTTCTTTTGTCATGCCAAAGGATTGTTGAAATCTAGGGCATTTTGACACTCACATCATTTTGCCAAAGGGTTGTTGAAACCTAGGGCAACTTGTTGATTTCTTTCATTTGCAAAAGGGTTGTTGAAACCTAGTGCAAAATTGTTTTCTTTTGTGTTACAACAAAGGGTTGTTGAAACCTAGGTTGTACACTATTTCTCTTGTTTTTTGGGTTGTGTGGTGAGTTCACTCAAATATTGCCATTGGGATTGTGTGTAGGATTTTTCATTGTCGGGGTTGTTGATTTTAGTGGGGTTGATTGTTGGAATTATTGTGAGGCATTGTTGGAAGATTGGATATGATTGTTCTTTACATGCTTTTATGTGTATTTTCTATATGATCTTCTAAACGGTTGTTGATTGAGTCGAGTTAGAGTATTTGCTTTCCTACTCTAAAGCGTACGTACATCAAGTTCCAACGCCACCATTTGATCGACTTGAGACACCTTTGTGGGGGCTGATTTCGGGCCATTTGTGGAGATCCCTTCTTGCTAATCTAAGGGACTTGATTTAATGTCTTTACTAAGGTGAGCTATAAGGATTGGAGCAAGATGACATACAAGAACCATGCTTGGAATGAAGATACAACAAGAAGGATTTTACTTTTTGATTGTTTTAAGCATGTTTTAGGCTTAAATTGTTTCGCATATGTCTCCGCGGCCTTCTTGAGGCTGTCTTGGACGTTCCGATGAAGTTCCTGTATCGCCCGAGCCCTGTCCCTGCCATTAACATTAAAATGCTCATTGCGGGGCAATGGCAGCAAATCAACAGGGGTTAGTGGGTTGAAACCATAGACAGTTTCGAACGGTGACATGTTAGTGGCACTATGGACATGTCTATTGTATGCAAACTCGATGTAAGGCAGACACTCGTCCCAGCTCTTGTAGCTTGAAGCAGTAATAATCCGCAGCAGATTTCCCAACACTCTGTTGACGGCTTCAGTCTGCCCGTCTGTTTGAGGGTGATATGCTGTGGAGAATAAGAGTTTCGTGCCAATCTCATGCCACAGAGATTTCCAAAAATAGCTGACAAACTTTGTGTCTCTGTCCGACACAATCGTCTTTGGGATCCCATGGAGACGCACCACTTCCTTGAAGAATAATTTGGCAATGTGGTGGGCGTCGTTGGTCTTCGTGCAAGGGATAAAATGAGCCATCTTGCTGAAGCGATCTACCACTACAAATATTGAATCTTTGTTCCTAGCAGTTCGTGGTAGTCCCAGCACGAAATCCATAGAAAGATCAATCCATGGTCCCTCGGGAATTGGTAGAGGATAACCCGTGTGGCTTGGAAGTGGATTTCGCCTTCAGACAGACGATGCACTTGGAGATCAGATCGTCCACTTCTTTCCTCATTCCCGGCCAGTAAAATCGTTCACTTAAAATACCAAAAGTGGCAGTCCTTCCGAAATGTCCCATAAGGTCTCCGCTGTGAACTTCTTTGATCAGTAACTCCCGAACGGATCCTTTAGGAATGCGCAGCCGGTTCTCGTAATACAAAAATCCATCCAGTCTTGAAAACTCCTTGAACCCGTGCTTTTCGGTTTCTGCCCAAAACTCTTTGAAGTCAGGATCAGTGGCATATTGATCCTTAATATGCTCGAAGCCAATCAGCTGTGTCGTGGCAATGGCCGCCAAGGCTGTCCTTCGGGATAAAGCATCTGCAACAATATTTTCCTTCCCCTTTTTGTACTTGAGCACATACGGGAAAGTCTCGATAAATCCGCTCCAGCGTGCATGCCTTTTCCCCAGTTGGCCCTGGTTCCGAATATGTTTGAGGGTCTCGTGGTCAGTATGAATGATGAACTCACGGCCCCGCAGATAATGTTGCCACGTCTTTAACGCTTGAACCACAGCGTAGAGTTCTTTGTCGTATGTGGAATAATTCAACTGAGCGCCAGAGAACTTTTCGCTGTGGTATGCCACTGGCTTTCCATTTTGTAACAAGACTGCTCCCATACCGGTGCCCGATGCATCGCATTCTACCTCGAATGGTAGATCAAAGTCAGGTAGGGTCAATACCGGTGCGTGGGTCAGCTTGCTCTTCAGCTCCTCGAAGCTTTTCTGCTCAGGCGGCCCCCAGTTGTAAACAAGTCCTTTCTTGAGCAGTGAAGTCAGGGGTGCCGCAATCAGACTGAAATTGGGGACGAATCTCCGAAAGAAACCGCACAGACCCAAGAATTGTCGAACTTCATGTACGCTCGTGGGTGGTTTCCATTCCGAGATCGCTTTTATTTTCGTCTCATCGACCTTAAGACCTCCACGTCCGACAATGTATCCAAGGAACGAGAGTTCGGTTGCATGGAAGGTGCACTTCTCCTTGTTAGCGTATAACCGAACTTCCCGTAACCTGTTTAGTACCTGTTGAACATGGGAAAGGTGATCAGACTCATTGGAACTATACACTAAAATGTCATCAAAATATACAACGACAAATTTATTAATGAATTGGCGAAGGGTCTCATTCATAAGTCGCATGAATGTTGAAGGTGCGTTCGTCAGTCCGAATGGCATGACTAGCCATTCATATAGTCCGACTTTCGTCTTGAACGCCGTCTTCCATTCATCTCCCGGTTGCATCCGGATTTGATGATAACCGCTTCGTAAGTCAATCTTGGAAAATATGCTGGCGTGACCCAGCTCGTCAAGCATGTCGTCCAAACGGGGAATGGGGTGCCGGTACTTGATAGTGATTGCATTGACAGCACGGCAGTCGACACACATGCGCCATGTTCCGTCCTTCTTGGGAACCAATAAGACAGGCACCGCACAAGGTGAGAGGCTTTCTCGGACCCATCCCTTGTTCACCAGCTCTTGCACTTGTCTCTGCACTTCTTTGGTCTCCTCCGGATTCATCCTGTAGGCTGGTCGATTCGGAATTGAAGCACCCGGCACGAAGTCGATCTGATGCTCGATTCCGCGCAAAGGTGGAAGACCAGCGGGAACTTCATCCGGGAAGATATCAGAATTTTCATCCAACGTCCTGGAAAAGTCAATAGGAATATCAAGTGTGCCATGGATCGAGGATTGGATACGATTTACAAACAAGAACAAGATGAAATCAAAGATAAAAGGATAGGTGAGATTACCTCATTGGATACTCAATATTGGATTTACTAACACATAAGTGTTCATCAATCCCTCAACCGATATCCTCAAGGTGTCGATACGATTGAGCACACCTCAAATACTCAAAAGGAATCCAACCTTGGTGGAAGAATTCATATGACCTTTCAAACAAAGAAAATACACTCTCCAAGTGTTCATCATTTTATTCATTTCAAAAGGTTAATGGCAAAGTGTTGGGAATGGCCTATTTATAGGCATTCCAAAATACAAGCAATTAAGCAACTAGGAACAAAGATTAAACAACCCTAGAAAATAAAACAAGTGTTCAAACTAGTGACAACTACGACGCTATACTCACAATGGGACTACGTGAGACTCCCCAAAATGGTTGGCGTCGTAATATGGCTGGTTGGCCAGCGTCGTCGGTGGGAGATGGAGTTCGCCGGAGATGAGAGGATTGGCCGGAGATGGATTTCGGAAGCCGACGATGACGGAGATACAAGCTGGCGCCCTCGGAGATGACTGGGGCGAAGCTCAAGGTGGCCGGGCAGTGGCTGGATGAGGGTGATCGGCGATGGAAGCTTTGCCGGAGAAGAGTTGCGGCGAATCAGGTTTTTCTTCTTCGTCGGAGCTTCGGTTTTCGGGGGACTCGCCGGAACATTGGAAAGGTGGCCGGAACTGTTGACATGGACGAGGGTTCCCCATTCTCGATGGCCAATGAAGGTGGAAGGGAGGCCGCCGGACTGTTGCTGCGGTTGAAGTTATCGGCGATGGTGGTCGGCCGACTGGGTGTGGCGGACGACTAGCAAGATGACTCCCATGGCTATTGCTGTGTTGTTCCGAGATGGTGGGTGAGGGACAGCTCGGTCGGAGATGGTGGAAGTGGTGGCTGCGGATCCACGACAGTGGTGAAGCGGTCGCCGGAAAGAGGCGAGGCCACGGCCCTTGTTGAAGGTGACGATCCGAGACGAGAGCTCGTGTCCGCTGTTGACGAGGAGGGCTGCCAGAGTGACGAGGACGATGGTAGGGACGGCCGGAGACGATGATCAGAGTGTTGTTGGACGGGGCGAGCCACGGCGAGTCGACGACGACCAGGTCGGGGAAGAAGATGACCGTTGGGGGAGGAAGACTTGCTAACGTGATATGGTACTGCGTGGGCTTTGTTGAGCTGTGCATATTAACACAAGTAGATCCAGCGTGAGTGCTTACTGAGTGCAGAATCATAACGCAAGACCAACATGCGTTCTGCGGAGCTGGGCCAATTTTAGTTCCTTTTCTACTTTGTTGGCCTTCTAATTCCTTTGGGCCAAGGATTCTTCTTCTTGTTTCAATTAATCCAAGCCCAAATAAATCCGGGTTCAGATCATCGAAGTGGTTGATCCGGGCATCCATGCCATCCTCTCCCCCTTCAAAAGCTTTGAACTTCAAAGCCGGAAGATGAGTTGCTTCAGTAGGATCAACCATAAAATTTAGCCCTGCATAAACCGGAAATCCGTAAATCTCGCATTTTTGAACTAATTCTGTAAAACAAAATTTATCAATAAAATTATCAGAAATATGATCCAGAATGCAGAGATATTCGTCAGCTTCGGCTCTCAGTTTGAATTCCAGTGTTGGACGCCCTTCTTGGCTCGCAATTTCCACGCCCTGCAAAAATCATGACAAATATCAGGTGACTTAATTTTGTCAAGATTCAGAACAATCTCACCTGGTCTGCTTTGGAATGTGTCATCTTGATTTTCTTCAGTACCTGCAACAATATTAAAGTTAGATGCATTATACTCATTAAGCTTATAAAAACTATCAGTATTGCGAAAAATTAAAGAACTGATTTTTGTTTGGCCCTCAGAGGCCTGTTTCGCAATTCTGCTTGTGGCTTGTTGATTCTTGGCTTTGTCTGCTTGGGATGCCTTGTAGGCCGCTTCTTCACGCCTTATGTTCTCCTTCAATTTTTCTCGATCAATCTGAACTGTTCTTGGAGACAACGATTTGATGATGTACTTCCTTTGCTCATGCGGTGAATGTGATCAGATTGGCACGTCCTTGATAAATTGCATCTTTGTCAAAAAGCCATGGACGTCCTAGCAATACGTGGCAAGTACTCATCGGAATCACATCGCACATTATTTCCTCGAAATATGTTCCGATGGCAATCGGAATCCTTGCGCGCTTGGTGACTTTAGTGACCCCGTGCTCGTTGACCCATTGCAATCGGTAGGGCTCATCGTGTTCTTCAGTCGGTAGTCCTAACCTGCGAATGACGTACAAGCTGACGACATTAGAACAACTCCATTATCCACTACAAGAGATGCAAGATTATTTAAAATTTCACAGTGGCAATGGAACAGATTTTCCCTTTGTTCCAATTCAGTGCAGATCGGGTCAACTTCTTTGACTGTGTCCGATGTTCTAGTAACCACAAAGGAGGAACGTGTTGGGTCTCCTTTATCATTTGATTCTAGCTCCTTTGGATTATCACGGATCACAATGATCTCTTTTCCTTTCCTCTCGGCACGCTCAGCTTCTTCATGAGTTCTCAATTGCCTTTCGTGAGTAAAGGCATTTATGTCTGCTTTCTTGAGCATGGTTTCGTTCAGGGCCTTCAGCGTGTCCAAGATGTCTGTAAATCTGGACTCCGGATCAGGGGGTGATGGAGGTTCTAAATCAGGGGGTTTGCGCTTCCGCGTGACGCCAAAATCATCTTTCAGAATGGCTTCAAGTTCTGCATCGAGCTTGTACCGCATTCTTTGCTCAACGGAGTTCATGACTTGCTCATAAATTTGTTGCGGATCCAGAAGCCGGTGATCTACATTTATCGAAAAATTTTTAAGCTCAGCAGTGAATTTATCAGATAAAGAATTAATTTCAGAAATAATGAATGCAGTTATTTCTTCCCTGAATTGAGCAATTAATTTTGAAATTTCTGAAGAACAGCTGGCCGTCAGATCGGTAGTCGGTAACTGTTCGGCTCGCTCAGCTATTTGTTCTTCCAATCTGTTACCCAATTGCTCCAATTCATACTCCAACTTCCCCTCAATCTGTCCTGCTATCTTCTCAAGCTGGTCTTCAATGGTAGCATTTAATTCCTTCTCAGATTGACAGAAGAGACTTTTAATCCTTTCTGTTATCTTCTGACCATGACGAGCAGCAAAGTCCTTGACAGATTTCTGGAGAAATGAGGTGATCGCATCCAACTTAAGCTCAACTTCAGTAGTGGAAACTATGATGTGCTCGTGCAGTTCATCGGTCTGTCGGTCCATTTCTTCAGCAAGGAACTCGACCTTTTCATTCAACTTTGCGGATAAATTTCCGACATGGTGATCCACTTGCACATTCAAGGCTCTTTCAAAATCTGTGGCAAGTTGATCCAACCTTTCCTCGAAGTCTTCAGTAACTTCGCTAATTTTCTGGTCCATCTTGTGCTCTAAGGCTTCAGTCTTTTGGTTGCCTTCAGTAGCAACCTTGTGCAGCTTCCCATGCAGTTCTGAAGAGAGACTGGCATTTTTCTTCTCAATTTTGCTGTTCACCTTCTTGAACTCGTGGGTCATTTCAGCCTTCATCTCTTTCATATCATGACTCATGGAATCCATGCTTGCATTCAGGCTCCTCAGTAATTCCATTATTTCAGCACTAGTAGTTCCTGCCATATCAGAAAGACAAACTAGATATATGTATAATGGGTTAGTGAAAAATCAACTGAAATATATAGAGTGATCTCGCAACTGTTTCTCTCTCTGTAGGTCCGAATTCTCCACCGGTTGGTTCCTAATAATCCAGATAATGCTCATTCGTATCAACCAACAATCAGATGGTGAGTAAAATAGAATTATTGGACGCACAGTGCAAGAATCAGAATGCAATGTTCGACTCTATCAATGAAAGGCACAGATTCTGTGTGTGATTGCAGTGCACAAATTATAGTTTGCAAATTTAATCAGCCTGCAAGCAATAAATCCGATTCCTCGCAATTTTAAAGTGCAAAGTAAAAACCTCACAAAATAAAACGCTCGGAATCTCACAATATCTGCCTCACACACAAACCCAATAAATAAATCCAACTGCTGTCAAGCTGCGATCAAGGGTGGTCAGGTAATTAATTACTGTTGAGGAACTCCAATATCTGCAATTGCAGACGGAGCTTCAACTTCTGTGATTTGTGAAACAAATCAGAGGAACGGTGACAAGCACTTATTCCTCGGGGAATTCCACTGTCAAGTGTAAATACTGACGGAACTTCAACCCGATAGATCGTTCGTGATTTAAAACAGTGAAATCGCACAGTAAATTAAATACCCAATTTAATTTAACTAATTGAACAATAAAAATAATTGCCCAATTAATTAAATCAAATTATACACAATCCAATTATCAAGACCCACTTGTTGAATTCAATTTCCAATTCAATTTGCACAAGTTTTGCCCTTTTTCCCCGAATGTTAGAATTCAAAATCAAAGAGACCAATGTCGTGGGACCCACTGAAATTAATGCTTGGGAATTTCTTTGTCTTGAACATGGAGGTGCACGTCCCCTCTCCCCATACAATTGTCTAATCGGGTATTGAGACAAAAGGGAATTCAAATAAACTTTGGTAGCTCTCAACAATAGTACATACACAATTAAAATCCCAAAAGATGCTTGTAAGTGGTCCTTGTACCCTTTTTGTCTTGTCTGCTCCAAATGAGTCAATTATTTGGGGAATCTTAACGCAAGCCACGGTAGGAGTAAAATAAGTGGTTACGTCCCTTTCGTCCAAATTAATGAGGTTGTACTAGTGTCCCCAAGCAAATACCAATAACACCCTTGAGATATATCAATTGCATCAAAAAGTGAACCTCCAAGAACACACTTGAAGATCATATGGTGTTCATCCCAAACTCAAGAACATTCAAGAACACTATGAACACTCAAGAACAAACCCCCAAACCAAAATTAATCCCAACTCTCAATAATCACTCAACACTCTCGGATTAAGCTTGCATAATAACTAATTAAGCATACAAACCAATAATTAATACAAATACAATCCACAAAGTGAGTGAAAACAGAAAATCACAAGACCAAAAAGCAAAATATGGAGATTTTTGGATTTTTGGTGAAGAACATCAAGAACTTGCTTGAATTTTCAAATGGCCATAAACTTTGGCTCCCGATGTCCGTTTTTGATGTTCTTTATATGCAAACCTATGTATTCGACGAGAGGAACAAGATTATGAACTCAGATTCAACAAAAACTGAACGACCAGTGACTCGAATTTCTGAACAGTGGGCAGAATTTCTTGTTCTAGGGTTTGGAAATGGAGTTTTGGTGAAGGAAATGGATTTTGGAAAAATTTGGGCAGCATAACCCCCTTGGAATGGGTGATATAATATTGCTAAATGAAATATGCTTCCAAATGGTGAGGTGAAACACAAGATCAAACCCAAGAAAAATGAAGAAAAATATTTTTGGTGAAAAATGACCAAGAACTTCAAAAATTCATAGAAAATTGATCCCTTGGCCAAATCGGAAGAACTTTATATGAATCTCTATGTAATCGACCTACTCAATCCCAAATATGAACTCAGAAATCAAAGATTATGGCCCTGAGCAAAACGGATGTTCGAGTGAACAGTACACAGAAACTCTATTTTTGAGTTTTTTTTTTTTTTGGAATTTTTGACAAGAAATGGAAATAATAAATCGATCCAATCTAGGCTCTGATACCAAGAGATGCCATGGATCGGGATTGGATACGATTTATGGAACAAGAAGAAGATGAACAATGGAAAATAAAAGGGATAGATGAGGATACCAAGTCGGAAACTCAATCTTGGATTTACTAACACATAGTGTTCATCAATCCCTCAACCGATGACCTCAAGGTGGCGATACGATCAAGCACTCCTCAATGCTCAAAAGGAATTCAACCTTGGTGGAAGAATTCATAGACCTTTCAAACAAAGCATACCCACACTCTCCAAGTGTATTCAAAGTATATTCATTTCAAAAGGTTAATGGCAAAGTGTTGGGAATGGCCTATTTATAGGCATTCCAAAATACAAGCAATTAAGCAACTAGGAACAAAGATTAAACAACCCTAGAAAATAAAACAAGTGTTCAAACTAGTGACAACTACGACGCTATACTCACAATGGGACTACGTGAGACTCCCCCAAAATAGTTGGCGTCGTAATATGGCTGGTTGGCCAGCGTCGTCGGTGGGAGATGGAGTTCGCCGGAGATGAGAGGATTGGCCGGAGATGGATTTCGGAAGCCGACGATGACGGAGATACAAGCTGGCGCCCTCGGAGAATGACTGGGGCGAAGCTCAAGGTGGGCCGGCGGCAGTGGCTGGATGAGGGTGATCGGCGATGGAAGCTTTGCCGGAGAAGAGTTGCGGCGAATCAGGGTTTTCTTCTTCGTCGGAGCTTCGGTTTTCGGGGACTCGCCGGAACATTGGAAAGGTGGCCGGAACTGTTGACATGGACGAGGGTTCCCCATTCTCGATGGCCAATGAAGGTGGAAGGGAGGCCGCCGGACTGTTGCTGCGGTTGAAGTTATCGGCGATGGTGGTCGGCCGACTGGGTGTGGCGGACGACTAGCAAGATGACTCCCATGGCTATTGCTGTGTTGTTCCGAGATGGTGGGTGAGGGACAGCTCGGTCGGAGATGGTGGAAGTGGTGGCTGCGGATCCACGACAGTGGTGAACGCGGTCGCCGGAAAGAGGCGAGGCCACGGCCCTTGTTGAAGGTGACGATCCGAGACGAGAGCTCGTGTCCGCTGTTGACGAGGAGGGCTGCCAGAGTGACGAGGACGATGGTAGGGACGGCCGGAGACGATGATCAGAGTGTTGTTGGACGGGGCGAGCCACGGCGAGTCGACGACGACCAGGTCGGGGAAGAAGATGACCGTTGGGGGAAGGAAGACTTGCTAACGTGATATGGTACTGCGTGGGCTTTGTTGAGCTGTGCATATTAACACAAGTAGATCCAGCGTGAGTGCTTACTGAGTGCAGAATCATAACGCAAGACCAAACATGCGTTCTGCGGAGCTGGGCCAATTTTAGTTCCTTTTCTACTTTGTTGCCTTCTAATTCCTTTGGGCCAAGGATTCTTCTTCTTGTTTCAATTAATCCAAGCCCAATAAATCCGGGTTCAGATCATCGAAGTGGTTGATCCGGGCATCCATGCCAAAGTGCAGCAGATGCAAGTTCTGCAAATATCATCAACAGGTTTTGCAAAAGCAAGGAAACAGTAACCTGTTGAGGTCGTGTGCGCGCATTGCTTGCTCAAAATCGGTTCGAGGTCGTCAGTAGGCAAGGATTGGCAGAGGTGCTCTCGATACAGAGGGTCTTTCCTTTGTCCTTCAATTTTCGCTCTGCCTCGTCCTTCTTCATGTTAGCACGCAGAATTCTTGATCAGCCCGAACCATTTTCACAGACAGTGCTTGACATTTATTTTCTTTTGTTTAAAAATAAAGAGATAAACAATTGGAACGACCCTTGTATTTGACATCGCGATCATACACCACGGTCGGCCCAGTAAATGTGACAGGCAGTCATGGGAATGACGTCACAAATGACGTTTTCAGAATAGGACCCGATCTTGATAGGAATTTTGGCTCGTCGGTTGACTTTTAGGCCGCTATGGTCATTCATCCAATGGAGGTGGTAGGGAACTCAGATGCTCTTCAGTTGGAATGCCTAACCTGCGAACAACATAGGCACTCACAGCATTAGTGCAACTACCATGTCAACAAATTACAGAAGCAACATTGCCCTTTAAATCACAATGACAATAAAATAATTCTCCCGTTGCACGTCAGATCGAGGTTTTTTTCTTCTGATCGTTCAGCACTGAGAGTCCCGCATAGCCACCAAATTAGTTAGCTTGCGATCCTCTTCAACGGTTTCCTCGGCAGCGTAGAATTCTTCACTGTCATCGGAAAGTCCTCATTTTCTTCTCTCTCAACTGTTCGGTTGTTCATCATCAGAGTCTATTATTCTCCAAGATCCGTCTTCCAGGAGTGCAGCTCTTTTGGTGAAGGGGCACTCAGGTGAGTAATGTCCTTCCGATCGCATTTGAAGCACGTGACTTCCTTCTTCCGATCCTTGTCAAATTTAGGCCTCTCGATGACTGCGGGTTTAGGACCTTCCGGACGGTAGGTCTAAATTCCTTGGCCATTTCAAAACCTTTCGGCTTGGGCTTATCGTCCCCTGGGAAACGAACGTCTTTTGATCCCAAGGTTTCTGCGAACTAGATCCGGAATCCTGTCGGTATTTCTGCACTCGAGGTCGATCATCGGTTTCAAGCTTCATGGCTAGCTCCACCAAATCGGACAAAGTGTCGTATGGTCGCAACTTAGCCTCCTTTCGGATCTCGATTCGGAGTCCTTTGAGAAATCTAGACTTCGTGATGCCCTCGTCTTCAATTACTCCGGCTTTCAGTAAGAGAGTCTCCATTTCTTGAAATACTCCTCTACCGACTGACATGGAAGTCAGAACCAAACAGTCAAATCATTCGGATAAGACTTTCAGCGAAATTCGAGCCATCTGATTTGGAAGTTTATGCACCACATTTGGGCCCAAATGGAGTAAACAGAAACAATGGGCTCGAGAGGCCCAAGGCCCACGACATCAAAGAATGAGCCCCGGAATCCGTTATTGACCTCGTTGGAGCCCCCGCGAAGATATCCGGAATCTGACCGGATGGCCACGGTCATTACAAACTCTCAAGTGTCCAAGTTCATGGACTTGGAAAATTAAAGAGATGTTCGCGGCCCAAGCTCAAGCCCATCAAGTAGAAGAGAAGAATGGGATCCGAATCACCGCCATTGGATGATCCGCTGCCATCGCTCGTGGAGTTCGACCCGCCGCCTGTTGTCTTTGGCAAAGTTCTCAATCGCACATATACGAATGCATCACATATGGGTTATGCGATGGCTTACCTGCTGTTCTCATTTCCAAAGAAAGTCTCAAGCAGGACCCACACCCTTTGGCACTATCAATTTGTAACTTGTTAGTCTCTTTGTTTTATTTTTCGTATGCAGAGTGTTTTCATTAATCATTGTTTAAGTTCCCTAATTATGTAATTAAAGGGCTCTTAGGGTCCTAATCAAATGGTCCTCTATAAATAGGACATCCGAATGTATATTCTTTCATCTTGAATCATTATGAAAATATGAAGTTTGGTTTGCTTTTAAGCACCTTCTCTTTTCCCTTCAAAGATCAATGAGAGTTTTGAGGAAACCGAAAATCCTCACCCGAGAGATATCTCAACCTCTTCGTTGAAGCTAGTTCTTGAGCTAGTGTCACGGTTCCGGAGACTCGAAGCTATTTCCGGAGACTACACCATTGTTGAAGATGTGGAGGAGACGGGGAACCTTCGTTCATCGTTTCAAAGCTTGATTCAAGTTTGGTAGCTTCCTTATCCATCACTTTTTTCATATCCATCTTCTTCATCTTTCCATCCCTTCTTCTTTTCAAGAACGTATCCTATAAGATCCATGGCAGTATAATTTAATTGGTATCAAAGCCTCTATAGGATCTTTCTTGAGCTTTTAAATCAAAACACCAAAAAAAATCACCACTTTCGAAAATCTGAAATCTGAACAGCATTCTGTTTTGGCCGTTTCTGAAGTCATTGGTTGGAATCTTAGAGATCTGGGCATATCTTTGAAATCCTCTCGTTGAGTAGATGAATTTTCTATATGATATGCTCAATTTGGATTTCGTATGACAAAGTTATGATCATTTGAAGTTTATGTGATTGTTCTTGGCAAAAACTCGAAAATCTGGGCAGAATCTGTTTTGGGCTGTTACGAACTCATTACTTTGAATCATGGAAATCTGGGCACTTATTTAGATTCCTCTCTTCGAATACATGAATTTTCATATATCGTTTGCTCAATTCCGAGTTTGTATGTGAAGTATGAATTTTGAAAGTTCATGTGTGTTCTTGTGCTTAAACTTGAATTTCTTCACTTTTTTTGGACTTCAATCTTGTTGATCTTGTGTTTGTCTTTAGTTTTCACAACATTTTGAACTCTTGTATGTATATGTTTATGTTTGGGAAATTTTGTTCTTGCTATTAATTGGTGAATTGTATCTCAAAATTTCAAAAGAGTGACTTGAGTGTTTGAGTGTTCTTGAGTGTTCATGTGTGATCTTCAAGTTTTTCATCACTCATATTCATCTTGTCTTGAGGAATCACTTTTTGATCCAGCATTGTGTTAATAAGGCTGTTAAGGGATAAGATAAGGAGACATAATGATTGTGTTGAAGATAGAATTTTCTTCTTATCTCTTTGAGCCGTAACTTTTGGGAACCACTTGTGATAAAATTGTGGGCTATCTTCTCCTTGGTAATCATTTTGGAAGAGTAAAGTCTTGGAGTGATTTTAAAGTCTATCTAGCCGCCACTTTTTGGAGAGAGATTGTAGTTTGAGTTAGAAAGGGTTGTGAGCTACGGCCACTATACCCATAGTTATTTCAAAAAGGAGCTTGAAAAGTCAAATAGTGTAGGCTTCTTGTCTCTCTCAGCTCACGTTATATGTGTTGTGTGGGATAAAGAAATTGGTGTTCAAAGTGTGAAAGTGATATCAAGTAAAGTTGTAAAGCTATATAAGTGTGAAAGGGTTGAAGTAGTCAAAATAAGTGTGCTACTTACTTGTAAGTTGCACATGCCTCATCTGGTTCAAGTCACACACGCCTCTCTTTTGTGCAGGGTTAGGAAACTTGATTCAAGTGTGAAAAGGAAGAATAGTCAACAACCTTGTTGGTCCTTGCTTGCAATATATATTGTGAAATTATATAGTATAAGGTTACTTGCATACAATTTGGGAAATTATTATTTTTTTCAAAAAAGAAAAGAAAAAAAACGAAAAAAAAAGAAAAAAAAAGAAAAGAAAAAGAGAGAAAAAAAAAGTTGGGGTTTAGCAATTGTCAACAGTGAACTTGAAACATTTGGGTAGTTTTAGAGTCCTTTGAGCATTCACATACTTGGGATATCTAGAGCAGGGACGTCGAGCGGTGTGAGCATACACTTTTCAAATTTTGGTGAGTTCACTTTTCAAATTGTGAGGATTTGGAATTATTGGATCAATAACTGATAAATATCCCGAACATAAATCCTTTGCATTACATTGTGCATACACTCGTGCATTTACTTGATTGAGTCGAACATTGCATTTTGTTTCTTGCATTGTGCGTACATAAACTCAAATCCTCGATTCTCCCCCATTTCATCATTGGTATCATATCTGGAACATGTTGAGGGTCTGAATTGTGCTCGAACTCAAGACATCTGACATCAAGAGTTGAGAATTTAGTGAGATCTCCCAAAAAAAAAAAAAATGTGTGTTGAATTTTTATTTTCTAACCTTTGTATAGATATATCTAGTATTTTGTTGAAATGGCAGGTACCACCGAATCAGCTATTATGGATCTGTTAAAGAGCCTCAACACCAACATGCAGACATGAATTCACAGCTCAATGAATTTACCCAGAAAATTTGATTCATCTTGATAATAAATTTGATCTTTTAACTGCAGAATTTTCAGGTTTTTAAGGAGCAAGCTGATCAATCTGAGCAGAAAATAGAAAGAAAATTTCAAGTGTTCAATGCCAAAATTGATGAAGCCATTGGTGACTCAGAAGAGAAAATAGAAACAACAATCTCTGATTCTTCATGAGAAATTTCTGAGATTGACATCCAAACCAGAGTCACTTAAGTCCAGTCTTTGTGAACATTGTGAAATTTTTATCTGCAAATATTGAAGTCTAAATTGATTGAGATTTTAAAAGATGAATTTGAGAAATTTGCAGGTGAAATAGATGGCAAGCTGGGAGTATGATCTGGAAAAGGTTGACGAAAGATTGGAGGGGCAATTATATGAACAAGTTGCAGGACCTTCGAGTACTGAAGTCACGGAAGCCATCATCCATCACAGGGAAGATTTATCTGATGGAATTTCATTTAAGAATAAATACATTGTCTAATGATCTAACTGCCAAAATTCATCTTGTCGCAGGCGAGCTAGAACAAAGGATTACTGACCCTCAATCCATTTACGAACAAGTAATGGATACTATTGAACAAAAGCTGCAACATACCCTGGATGAACGGATTGCAGATGTTCTAGAAGAAGAATTCAGGATAAGCGGCCAAACTAAGCCATCAAAATTTTCAACGGCTACGAGTTCAAGCAAACAAGTGTCGCTTACTCTGATGCAAGTTGCAAGGTCGTCTATGATCGAGGGCGGGCACACTCACCCGCTGAGTTGCAAAAGGTCACGAGAGTCTCCGCCACCAAAGCTGAAAAAGGAAAATCTATCAAGACTGTCAAAAGAACTGATGCAGAGAAGATTCCATCATGGTCACCCCTACGCTAAGTTAGGGCATAAAGCGACAAATTATTTAACAGTGACATTTGGTGAAGATGATTATCATACCCACCAAAGGCACGAGGTCCTGAACGTGACAGACGTAAACAAGATGAGCAGGAATACAAAAATTTTGTGCAGAGAACTGAGTCTGTAAAGGAGTATGCCAAACAACTGAAGGAGTTGAAGCAACAAGCCGGCATACAAGAAACTGTAGAGCGAGAATGGAAACATTTCCTGGACAGGCCTACGCGCAAAGATTTATAATCAGATGCAAGTCAGGTATGAAAACATTGACCAAGCAATATCCGATGCATTAATTGTTGAAAAAACGATTGCAGGTCAAAACCGGGAAAGCCAAAGTTGGAAGTCCGAGAAAAGGGACAGGACTGATCACAAGAAGAAACACATCATCCAGTGGTGAGCTATTTGGCAACGTTCAAGTGAACTTGCAAAACTCTACCGGTGCATATGGAGCTCATAACAGAGTTGGAGCAAGGACAATTGGTCAGAAGAACAACAAGTTCAAAATCCAGCGTAAATAATTTTTCCGACTTTGAGGAAGCCATATCTAGACCATCCACCATTGCCAGCCATGATGATGATTCAAATTATGGAGATCTAACTGACCAAGTAACACCTGGTCTACAACAAAGGGAGAATCTCTTTCATGTCAATGCACAATCTTAGATAATCCTTCCTATTTAATTGTAGACAGTGGAAGTTGTGTTAATGCTGTGAGCTTATATGTTATTCGCAGGATGGGATTTACCCGTTGAAGATCATCCGGAGCCAATATCGACTTCAATGGGTGAATAACAGTGGCCTCCTGCACGAATCACAAAGAGAGCCAAAGTTCCAATCAAAAATTGGCACATACGAAGATCACATTCTCTGCGATGTCATGCCGATGAACACATGCCATATACTACTTGGACGTCCCTGGCTATTCGATAAGAATGTTATATACTACGGCGGGAAAACTTAATTTCATTTAGGCATGATGGTACTAAACATCTCATCTTTTCTGTCTCCCCAGCTACAGCCAAAGCAGATCGAGATCTTCTATCGCGGGATATACAAGAAGAAGAAGAAGATTACAAGAAACCGCGTAAGAAAAGTGAAGAAGGGAGATAAACCCAAAGGAAAAGAGGCCGAGTCACAGTTCGGCAAAATACTGTTCATCTAATCTATCCCCAGGATTTACCTTTCACATGCAGTGTTTTAATTCACCTGTGCTTATGTTTTCTGAATCTTATGGTAGTGGTACTGTAAACTAATGAAGTTGAAAATTTATACAGGTACCCCTGAAGACCAAGGAAAGGATTCTCTAAACCAATCAGGTGAAAATATTACAACTGATCATAAAATTGATTCATCTTATGCATTTCTTTATTTTTGCAGGATTTCGAATCAAAGTGCTGCCGAAAGGAGACTTGAATTCATCCCGGAAGCAGGATCGGAAAAAATACATCTGCATCTTGAAAAATATCTCTGATAATTTTATTGCAAATTTATGTTCTTTTAGAGTTGATATCAAAGTGCAATACTTACGGACTTTTGGTTTACGCAGGCCATCGATTTGAGGTTGATCCTACCGCTACTACCCCACTACCAGCTTTTGGAGTCCAAAGCTTTGAAGGGGAGAGAATGACATGGAAGTCAGAACCAAACAGTCAAATCATTCGGATAAGACTTTCAGCGAATTCGAGCCATCTGATTTGGAAAGTTTATGCACCACAATTTGGGCCCAAATGGAGTAAAGACAATTGGGCTCGAGAGGCCCAAGGCCCACGACATCAAAGAATGAGCCCCGGATCCGTTATTGACCTCGTTGGAGCTCCGCCGGAAGATATCCGGAATCTGACCGGATGGCCACGGTCATTACAAACTCTCAAGTGTCCAAGTTCATGGACTTGGAAAATTAAAAGAGATGTTCGCGGCCCAAGCTCAAGCCCATCAAGTAGAAGAGAAGAATGGGATCCGAATCACCGCCATTGGATGATCCGCTGCCCATCGCTCGTGGAGTTCGACCCCGCCGCCTGTTGTCTTTGGCAAAGTTCTCAATCGCACATATACCGAATGCATCACATATGGGTTATGCGATGGCTTACCTGCTGTTCTCATTTCCAAAGAAAGTCTCAAGCAGGACCCACACCTTTGGCACTATCAATTTGTAACTTGTTAGTCTCTTTGTTTTATTTTTCGTATGCAGAGTGTTTTCATTAATCATTGTTTAAGTTCCCTAATTATGTAATTAAAGGGCTCTTAGGGTCCTAATCAAATGGTCCTCTATAAATAGGACATCCGAATGTATTTCTTTCATCTTGAATCATTATGAAAATATGAAGTTTGGTTTGCTTTTAAGCACCTTCTCTTTTCCCTTCAAAGATCAATGAGAGTTTTGAGGAAACCGAAAATCCTCACCCGAGAGAAATCTCAACCTCTTCGTTGAAGCTAGTTCTTGAGCTTAGTGTCACGGTTCCGGAGACTCGAAGCTATTTCCGGAGACTACACCATTGTTGAAGATTGTGGAGGAGACGGGGAACCTTCGTTCATCGTTTCAAAGCTTGATTCAAAGTTTGGTAGCTTCCTTATCCATCACTTTTTCCATATCCATCTTCTTCATCTTTCCATCCTTCTTCTTTTCAAGAACGTATCCTATAAGATCCATGGCACCGACCTGTTCCCCTTGAACAAGAAAGGCAAGCTTATCATTTAAGTCCTGTCGGTAGTGAGACGGAAAAATCTGTTCTCCATAGTCCGTGTCAGTGTGGCCCAAGTCTGAATGGGGTCATAGCCATTCCGATGAACTGTCATGAGTCACCTTCTGCCACCATACCAACGCGTAATCTTTGAAAGCACAAACGGCCACATTGACCTTTTTGATATCTGCGTAGTTATGGCAGTTGAAAATGAGCTCCATCGAATTGCTTCATTCAAGGAATTCTTCCGGATTGGAGGTTCCTTTGAATGTAGGAATGTCGAACTTGATCCCCTTCAAATCTCTGTCGGGCTCATCATAACGATTATTTCGGCGGGGGTTCCTGAGGTACACACTCCTGTCGGGATCTGAGTCGGTATCACGTTGTTGGTGTCTGACTGGTCTGGGCTGGAACAGGTACCCCGTGGCGCGTTGTAGATTCGCCGGTGTCTGAGGTACAGGATTGTTATCGACCACGTGTGTCGGTGGGTCCCTGCTGCTGGGCCTCGATTCTCGGCCTCGGCCTCTTCCATTTCATGGCTTCGTACCCCCTGGGGTCCACTTTGATGGCCTCCGAGGGGTACTGGACGTCGCAGGGGAGTGGCCTGTGGAGTTGTCTCGGTCAAACACTTCCTGTATCTTCAGTTCAAGTCGGTCTCATAGTTTCTGATTGAACAGCATTGCCATGCTGACCATGTGCCGTAAAAATCCGGATTCAACCAAACCCATTACCTGATCGGTCCGACAAGGGTAGAAAAGACCCGACTAAATTAAAGGACCCGGGCGGAATCCACTTGTGGATTCCCCAATTTTGAAGCAGTAAGCCATCACCGTTGCCGGAGAGTCGCGGAAGATGACTGGGGAAGTCGTCGGAGCATCGGAGCATCACCGGAAGGTCAAACGGAGCTCGCCGGGAAAGTTGGCGGAAGTTGGCCCGTCGCCGGAAAGTCGCCCGGAAGATGACCGGAGAAGCGCCGGAGCACCGGGAGCATCGCCGGAAGGTCAAAACGGAGAGCTCGCCGGAAAATTGACCGGAAAGTTCGCCGGAGGTCGGCCGGAACCCACCGCCGGTCGCCAGGACAAATTTTGGTCAAAGTCGGAACGCTGGTCGGATAATATTAGAGATTAATGTAATTAATATAAGACTTCAAATTTTGGGAGAAGGCTTTGTCCCTATGCTTTGTCCCTATGCCCATGCTTGGAGACAAAGCCATGCTTGGAGACAAAACTACTTTGTCCCCATGCTTTGTCCCTATGCCATGCTTGGAGACAAAGCCATGCTTGGAGACAAACTACTTTGTCCCCATGCTTTGTCCCTATGCCATGCTTGGAGACAAAGCCATGCTTGGAGACAAAACTACTTTGTCTCTATGCTTTTGTCCCTATGCATGCTTGGAGACAAAGCCATGCTTGGAGACAAACTGCTTTTGGTCTCTATGCTTTGTCCCCTATGCACTGCTTGGAGACAAAGCCATGCTTGGAGACAAAACTGCTTTGTCCCTATGCTCTGTCGCGATGCCATGCATAGAGACAAAGTCCTGTTTAGCGCCCAAATCGCGCGCCCGCTTAGCGCCCAAGGCCTTATTTTCGTCCCTTTTTCATTTTTCTTCCTTTGTAAGTGTTCCTAGGGGCTTTGGCACTATATATATGCCTCCCCATCATTTGTAAGACATCTTTTGGCTTAATATGAATGAGAACACTTCTCTCTATTTTCAAAAGATCAACTAGAGTTTGTGGGAACCGAAAACCCTCAATCGAGCCCACGGCTCAAAAACAATATCGTGATCTAGACTCGGGCTAGAATCACACGATTCGGATTCTTGAAGCAAATCCGACGATCGATTATATCCATTGTTGGAGGATTTGGAGGAGACGGTGTTGTTTAGCATCATTGTCTTGATATTTTCTTCATCTTTGGATAGCTTCCCTATCCTTTTATTTTCTACAATATTGTATCCAATCCAACCGATCCGTTCTTTGGCAGTTTTATTTTTGGTATTCAGAGCTCAGGATTGGATCTTATTGTGTTCTCATCCTTGAAAACCACAAAAATTGAAAAAACTCTCCAAAAAACCAAGTTTCTTGTATTCTGTCCACCAGGGTCCGTTTTGCTCAGGCCAAAATCTCTGATTTCTGAGTTATATTCGGATTTAGTAGGTTGAATAACATAGAGATTCATATAAAGTTCTTCCGATTTGGCCAAGGGAGCTATTTTCTATGATTTTTCCAAGTTTTGGCCATTTCTTCACCAAAAACAACTTTCCTTCATTTTTCTTGGGTTTGATTTTGTGTTTCACCTCCCCATTTGGAACCACGTTCCATTATGGCCAACTTAAATCATCCATTTCTAAGGGGTTATGCTGCCCCAAATTTTTCCAAATCATTTCCCTCCATCAAAAACCCATCCAAAACCCCTAAAAACCTAAGTTCTGCCCACTGTCCAGATTTTGAGCTCTCTGTCCGTTTGGTTATTTGTGAAAACAGATTGCATATTCTTGTTCCTCTCGTCGAGTACAAGGATTTACATATGTGGTTTGTTCAAATCCGGACATCGGATGTGAAAGATATGCTCATTTGAAGTTTTTGATGTTCTTGAGTTCAAAATCCGAAAAATCCCATATATTTTGCTTTTTCTGTCATTAAATCTTGTGTTTGCGCTTGTTTCTTGCTTTTGGCATCAGATATGGATATTGTATGCATTAATATGGGTTTGCAAACTTAACTTGGCAAAAACTTTAATTATTCCGAGAGAGATTTTTGACGTGTTGGATTAGGGTTTGTTCATAGTGTTCTTATTGGGTTTGAAGATCTTCAAAGTGTTCTTCAGTTCATTCATCTTCAAAACAATCTTCATGAGTGTTCTTGAGTGTGCCCTTTTTGATCCTATTGAGGTGAATCAAGGGTGTTATTGGGTTTACAAAGCAAACAAATTTGAAATTGTACAAGGGGAGTACGAAGTCATTTAATGTGGGAAAGGGACATTGGTCTTTGTTGGGAGAATACATTGTGCAGCCCTCATTAAAACCCCAAGTAATTTCCTTAACTTGGAGTGTACACGAAAAGGAACAAGGGGAAAGGCATTGATGCTGCATGCCATGACAAAACGGGAGAAAGCCAAAGTAGTGCCAAAATTTGAAGACTCCCAATTGCAGCGGGCCCCCACACGCCAAGCTCTTGCCACTTGTCGAGAGCTAGTTGCTCATAGTCAAAAAAAAAAAAAAAAAAAAAGTGAAAAGAGCCACTCGTATACAGCAGTGTTCCTAACCCTAGAGATTTCAACATTTGATTTGGGATCAATTTCAACAAGTGGGGTCTTTGAAATTGGATCGAGTAAATTTGATTTGATTAATTGGGCAATTATTTCTATTGTTCAATTGATTAAATTAAATTGGGTATTTATTTTACTGTGCGATTTCACTGATTTAAATCACGAACAATTTATCGGGTTGAAGTTCCGTCAGTGTCTACACATGACAGTGGAATTCCCCCGAGGAATAAGTGCTTGGTCACTGTTCCTCATGATTTATTTCACAATCACAAGAGTTGAAGCATCCGTCTGCAATTGCAGATAGTGGAGTTCCTCAACGGTGAATCTTTACCCCGGCTACCCTTTGATAGCAGTTTGGTTGTATTTATTTCTGGGATTGTGCGAGTAAGGCATATATTGAGTGATTCCAAGTGTTTCTATTTGTGACGGTTTTTACTTTTACACTTCGAACGTGAGGATTGGATAATTAACCTTGTGATTGCCGATTAATCTTGCGAACTCTAAATTTGTGCATTGCATATAACATATTTAATTCCGTGCTTTCTTTGATTGAGTCGAGCAATTACGCACTGTCCGCGTTTTGCGCGTCCCTAACTTTCATTCAACCGATCCTCCTACTCCACATTGGAATTTTATTAGGACAAGCTTCCAAGAGCTGAGCGTGCTGTCGAACACGAGTCGTCGACACCAAGGGTTTGATCATTTTTATTTTCTGAGATGGCAAGTACATCCGACCCATGCCATGATGAACTATTGAGGAGTTTAAACGCGAATATTGTGGAGCTAAAGCAGGATGTTAATTTTAAAATTGACATTTGAATGAAAAATTTGTGAGCCTTGAAAATAAAATTTGATACTTTAAGTGATGAATTTTCAGGTCACAAAAAGAAGGTGGACAACAAATTCAGAAGGAGATTGCTAGTCTCTCTTCCGAAACTACATGGGAAGCTGCACAAGGTTGCTACTGATGGCGACCAAAAGACTGAAGCCTTGGAGCAAAGGATGGATCAGAAAATTAGCGAAGTTACTGAAGACATCGAAGCAAGATTAGATCAACTTGCCACAGGATTTTGAACAAGCTCTTGAATGTGCAAGTGGATCACCGTATCGGAATTTTGTCTGCAAAGCTGAATGAAAAAGTTCGAGTTCCTTGCTGAAGAAATGGCCCGCACAGACCGATGAACTCGCACGAGCACATCATAGTCTCCACTACTGAAGTTGAGCTTAAGCTGGATGCGATCACCTCATTTCTCCAGAAATCTGTCAAGGACTTCGCTGCTCGTCATGGTCAGAAGATAACAGAAAGGATTAAAAGTCTCTTCTGTCAGTCTGAGAAGGAATTAAATTTACGATAGAGGACCAAGTTGAGAAAATTGCAGGACAGATTGAAAGGGAAATTGGAGTATGAATTGGAGCAATTGGGTAAGAGACTGGAAGAACAAATAGCCCGAGCGGGGCCGAACAAGCACCGACTACCCGAATTGATGACCAGTTGTTCTTCAGAAAATTTCAAAAATTAATTGCTCAATTCAAGGGAGAAATAACTGCATTATTTTTATTCTGAAATTAATATTTTAACTGATAGATTTACTGCTAAGCTTAAAAATTTTGCAGATGAGGTAGATTACCGACTTGAGCAAGGACTACGGTGCAAGCTAGAAGCCGAACTTGAAAGAATTTTGAAAGATAATTTCGGCATCACGCGAAGGTGCAAACCTCCCGATCCGGACCCTCCACCAGCTCCTAAGGATACCATCAGCTCACACTCAGGGAGTACGGGAGCGCATTACCATACAA